>JAJJMC010007139.1:2732070-2826664 GCA_023531435.1 Papaver californicum | reverse complement strand
TTTTTTTTCTCACATTTCATCTAGTTTTTCATCCCCAAATCACAAATCAAAAAATAATAAATTGATTTCAATTTGTGTTAGTCAAAGATTAAGTTTAATTAACCATGATTAGCTTAATTAAATTTTCACTAATTAAGGTAATTAATATATTAATGAAGGGTGATTTGGGTATTGTGAAAATATTATGGATAAGGGGTTTTAAGTTTTACTTTATAATGTCCCTATTTCGTCTTATTAGAGGAGCCCCTCTATTGATATGGGAGCCTCTATATTAGCTTTCTTTACTTTACTTTTATTTTTTATTTTTTATTTTTTATTTTTGTTTGCATACTTAAGTTCAAATGAGATGTTTGTTTGTTAGTTGCATAGTCATAAATTATGTGACAAAGAGATAAACATGGAACCTTCAAATATGGATCTCTTCACAGTCTACAGTATCAAAAATGTGTTTTAAAAAGTAAGCATTTGAAAGGATGAAGACACTGCCTCCTCGATGAATGTAAAGGTCAAATGACTCTTCATTCTCTTAAATTTCATCGAAGGGTTAGGTACAATATCAATATTGCCGAACAAGTACCATAAACCATTTTCTCCCCTTTTCAATATTTATTTTCACTTAGTTTTGAAGTTTGGATTTTCCATCGGATCGACGTAATAAAATAAAATAACTGAACCTCGAAGGTTGTTACACGGATTATCAAATTTTATATGAATACTGAAGGTGTGTATCAATATTAGTAGGGCTAATACATTTGAGGGATCCAACGGTTAAGATCATTTATTTATTTTTTTTGTTTTATATAAAATGGTATCGGCCCCACTAATGCTGGTAGCAACCTTTAACAATCGTGAAATTTTAGGGGGTTAATAAACTCCATATTTTGAGATGTAGTTGGCTTTCGTTTGGTATTGATATAACCACGCGTAAAATTTGGAAACCCCTGTAGCCAGAGTTGGGATTTAGGCAAGGCGATAAGTGTGATCGCACAAGGTGGTATTTAGGAGGTGAACAACGGGTGGAACCCGTGGATTTGGAGCCATCCAAATCCACCCCATCAAAATGACGGGTATTAGATTTGCATCCATGTCTAATCCATCACTCGCGAAATTGACATTCATGGATGGGCGGGTGGGAAGTTTGAATGTGGGTAAATCCACAGATTTCATGCTTTTATTAGGAAAAATAAAAATAGTTAAAATGTTAACAAAAAACTTATTTAAATGTTAAATTATTGAAATTTAAATAATATATTAAATTATAACAACATATCAACGCTAAAATTATAATAATGTCATCCTAACAACCCAAATTAAAATTTAAGAGTACTGCTTAAAAGGCTAGAATGAAAACATTAAAAGTTATATAGTACCTGTAAAATACACATATGTGTCTCTGTATTTTTTTATAATTTCCTATTTACCCTTAAACATAGCGGATGTGGATATTCAATGGATTTCTATACTTTCACCCGCACCCAACTCATTATTTAGTGGATTTCAAGAATGCATCAAAATTTGGTATGCTCACCCCTAGCGTTATTAGTTAGAGCGAGCATTGCTGGAGTATGGTCAGAGGCCACGTGAGTTAAATAAGACAACTTAAAATTTGGAAATTCCATGAACCACTATTTAATATTTACCAGAGTTCGATAAAGTCTAGAATCTAGCACTACTTTTACATGTACAATGTTTATTATTTTCCCAAGTGTTGGGTTTACCATTGTAATCCAGATCAATTAAACCAACAATATTGATACATTGAATAATATAAGGTGAGGAAGAACCAGAAGCCTTATGTCTGTCGTTTTTTTCACATTGTGTATAATAGCAATCTTAGAGAATCTTTCTGGAATAGTCAATGTATGCTAGCTACTCCACCTTCTGATGAACCTTTTTTTGTGGTAGGTAATTTTAGTGCCTTATTAGAACCTGGAGATAAAAGTGGTGGGGTTGAGGTGAACGGTGATGATTTCCTTAATCTAAGAAACTTTTGTGACGTCTTTGCTTTGCATGATCCTGGGTTTTCTGGCCCTAGATTCACTTGGTCTAACATGCAGTATTGTCCTGACCTTATCATTGAGAGACTTGATAGGAGTTTTATTAACTCTGCAGCTGAATGTTTATTTCCTAAGTTTTGTGTGAATAATATGCCTAGAGATTCCTCTGATCATTGTCCCATGCATAAGGTTTTAATTTTGACAATGCTTGTATGCCTAAACCTTTCCATCTTATGGGTATGTGTATTGAAGATCCAACTTGTAGGGATATCATTGCTACTCTTGGTCTGCTAACGTTATGGGCTCTTCTACTTATAAATTGAGAGCTAAGTTAATGAACACTAAGAAGGGCCTTAGAGATTGGAATAAATCCTCATTTGGTAATATTCAAACAAATATATCTACCACTAGGGAGGAGTTATCTGTTGTCCAGATCTTCAACCCAGCTGAATCTAACACTTTGTCTCGTATAAAAGCTAGATTGGCTTATTTGTATAGTCTAGAGGAGTTATACTGGAAAGATAAATCCAGAGAAGTATGGCTTATGGAAGGAGATAGAAATACTCCTTATTTCCATAGGGTCACCCTTTTCAGAAGAAAAAGAAATGTCATCAGTAGGATTAAAGGCTATACTAGTACCACTCTAACTGATAGAGATAGTATCAATAGATCCTTTGTTGATTATTTTAAAAGTCTTTATTCCATTCACCCCCATCAATATCAGGATGATATTCTCCTTGATCTCCCCATTAAGTTCTCTTTAGAGCATAACCATCATCTCAATACCCAGCTTACTGCTGAGGAAATAAAAAAATATTGTTTTCGAAATGGGTGGCAAGAAAGTTCTAGGCCCAGATGGCTTCACTGGTCTGTTTTACCAAAAGTATTGGGATATTTTGGGAGAAGCAGTGATAGAAATGACTAAAACCTGTTTTAGAACAGGACACATTACAAAAGCTTTCGATCACACCAATATTGCTTTGATCCCAAAAGTTCCTCTTGCCGAATTCGTTTCTCAATATAGACCAATTGGGCTATGCAATTTCATTTATTAAATTTTGTCTAAAACCCTTGCCAAATAGACTAAAACCTTTTATGGATACTTTTATCTCTCAAAATCAAAGTGTTTTTGTCCCTAAAAGAAGTATCTCTAACAACATCCTTGTGGCTCATGAGGTTATTTACTCTGCTAACCATCATAAGGGTAAAAAAGGTATAACAACCATGAAACTTGATATTTCCAAGGCTTATGATAAGCTGGAATGGCCTTTTCTTGAAAAAGTTTCAACTAAAATGCGTCTTAATGATCATTGGATCAAGTTGATTAGACAGTGTTTGTCAACTGTGTCCTACTCTGTCTTCTTGAGTAGGGTGCCTTGAGGTCTCATCAAACCTGAAAGAGGCCTAAGAGAGGGAAATCCCTTGTCTCCTTATTTGTACATAATCTGTTTAAGGCCTTGTCTGCCTATATAGACTATTTAACAAAAAAGGGTCTTGTGGAAGGAATAAGGATTTATAAAAATGCCCCTAATATTATTTATATTTTATTTGCTGATGATTCCTTTCTGTTTTCTAATGCCCTTAATATTATCTGCATACCAAAAATTAAACAAGACCCAAAGTAAAATTTAGAAAATAAAATAAAATAAATTCTAATTAATTAACACGAAATTAAAGAAAAAAATAAAAATCACAAATTTTAAATCCCCGACAGCGGCGCCAAAAACTTGATAGGATATTTTAATTTAATTTCCGCAAGTGTACGACTATCGATTTGACAGAATACAAATACAATTCGTTCCATAGAGATTTTAAAAATTAAAATTCCTAATTGTTAATTAATTAATGTGCTAAAATTATAAAAATTTAAATTGGGAAAATAAAACTAATGAAATAAATAAACGAATAAAATAGAAAACCTAGGACTATAAATTCCACCACTGCTATACATATTAGATTATCAAATGAAATTTTTAATAAAAAATTTCAAACTGTCAAAAGATGATTTAGGAATCGATTGACGTCTTGAAAAATAAAAACGATTAAACCAATTAACATTTTTAAAATACTAATAATGTTCTTCACTTAAGATGTTGGTCTTTAAAAGAGAATATAAACCATTAAAAACAAAAGAAAATAAGAACCGAAAACTAAAAGGACTAAACTAACTCCGGACCTGAACTCCCCTTCTTGCGGTCGACTTTCATCCTTTATATATAAATCACTCGGCTCCCAAGTGTATGCTCCAAAATCTCTACTTCCCATATCAGCCGCAATTCATTAAAATGGTATTATCCCATTGATTTATATGGACGCATAGAAAAATCTTCTTCTACTTCTCTTATACCAAGAGTGGAATCATATATAGATTGTTAATGATATTCACCAAAGATTCTTTCCTTTCACACCAATTCTTCACCTACATAAGGCATTAGTAGATGGGTAATGCTTTGACTTTAATATGTAAACCAAATCTTGTTGTATTATTCGCACAAACGTGCCTACCGAAAAAGCTAACACATTAGTGATCCAATTCTACACATGTAGCCAATGGAATTATGTTGTTATCATCCTACACCCAATCACTGGCTGCCACATTTAGAACATTATTAGTGCACCTCCTTCCGTGTTCGTCAAATGACTCTTAATTTGGAGCTCCAAATGCACGGACATAAAAAGAATCCGGAAAAATGATACACGACCATTTTCGAGCTACTAGCGGATTTTATTCGTTGTTGTTGAGCATGAGAATATGTATATGAAACTACATGTGTGAGAGCTCCTAATGATGCTGCGAGCTTCACCTGTTTCATTGCTGCAGCAAGAGAAACCTGCCTATATCTTGTTCCATATTTGGTCTTCTTCAGTTTCTCCATTCTTTCTCTTTGCAGTTCGGTAGCTGTAATTTCTTTCACCGAGTCCATCAAGAGAGAGAGAATCACCTTCGTCATCACCGAGTCCATCAAGACAGAGAGAATCACCTTCGTCATGAACATAATGTTTCTGATACATCGATATACTCGTAAGTAGAGAATCCCAGGGGCAACAGGGGAAAATCCGCCGTAAAAATGATAACCAAATCCATGGCCAAAAAGGGCTCCAACACCACCATTACTCGTGATCGGTGACCCACTAAGGCCTAGTGCAGCTGTGAAGCAACTCTTGAGGAGCTGAACTACAACATCCGTATTATGGTAGAAAACTGTGCGAGATGCAGAGAAGATGAGGAAATCGCTCCAGTGCTTCACTTTTTGGACCCACAAGGAAGACACAATCGGCATGCATGGCCATGGGCAACATGCTGCAAGGTTTTCCAATGCAGGACCAGCAAGGTCGAGGAATCTTTCTGAGTCTTTATCGAGTTTGTAGGTTATTATTGTTGGATGCAATAATCAAAAATAAGGAAAAAATCAAATAAACAAAAGTTTTGTTACTTAGCTCCTTTTTAATCGAAGTGATTGATTTGACGAAATGGATGAGAACCCCAGATCTCCGCAACAACAACATGGAAAACTTTGGAAAAATCAGAGTGAGTCACGTGTTCAACACGCTGTCCTTAAGAAATTAACGCCCGGCTACACTCAAGAGTGATGCTATAGCCTCCACAGGGCGGATGCCTCCAGGATAAAACACCCTACTACACCTACTACTATCACTTATAGTAGATGCTCAACTTGAGCTTGGCAACTCCGAAAAAACCCTCAAGGAAAATCGCGAAAGCTTAAGAAAAACAATAGAAAAAATATTTTTCTTTTGGTCTCTCTAAAAATATAGAGAAACCCTTTTCCTTGAATTGATTATATAGGTTGAGAAAATAGCTTGTTTATATAATAACCTAGTCCTACTTAAGAAGAGTGATCTCCCCGATGTGGGACTAATGATTTTATATAGTCTCTTAAAACAACTTAAGTTTGGAAACTCTCCAATGTGGGACTAATGAGTTTTTCATTCATAAAAGAAAACAAGAATCTATTTATTTTCTTAAAACCTTAAAATTCGTATTTTATATTGTTTTCCAACAATCCCCCACATGAATGAAAAACCTAAGTAAAACATAAAAAACATAAATAGATCTTGGTAAATCATTACCCCAATTCCACGACCCGATCGAACTGACTGAACAATCATCCAAACCGTGTGTATTGAAATTATACTAGCCATTCCAACGTCCTCTCCCTCACACAAAAGTGTGTTGACCCCAGGGTCATACTATTGATTGCATAAATCATAATAGTATAAAGAGCTTTCATCTTTAGTTTCTCATATTGGGACTAAAGGTTCCGTTCACCAAAGTGAAAATGAGCCAGTGATCCCTTAGTGACCCTTAGGTCCTATGTATCAGTAATACCAAGACCATAAAAAACAACATAAAACTCATTTTCTCAATATGAATTAAATCTCGATAAAAAACGAAAATCACATATAACGTAGGAAATACCATTTTAGGCAGAGGTGTCCATGAGGTCTTGAACCTTTGCTTAGTGAGAGATTACCAGAACTACTTGCTAGAGACAGTGAACGCGATGTCTTGAACTGCTAGCTTTTGGTGTAATTCGCGATAACCACCACGCATGATATCTCCAAGGTTGCTGCCAAGCTCGTGCCGTTGTGCTCATTTTGGCCCTGAGCAAATATCCCGTTTCTCAGAATGCTCTAGAGAATCAGCTCATATTCTCATAGGAAGCGTCCCACTTCCTCATTCAGATAGGCGAGTTCTATCAAGAGTGTTACTGCTACACCCTACTTCAATCTTAAATTAAAACTATAGAACTCATTAAGACTTCTTAAAAGTCATCCTTCACATGCAGTCACACTATCACAACAATGCACCATAGGGAGGGACAAAGAATGTAATTCTCTTGATAGTGCATACCTTTAATTACCACAAATTAGTTGTCTCATTGAACCTTGATCTTGGGGTCTCTAGTCACTAAGGTTGAGTGTCCTTCATGGAAATTTTAGTTCTTGAGCTTAAGTCCCATCCCCCTCGATGCAATAACAAACTATCTCTCTAGATTATCCTTCCGTCAAAGGATCCACTGATTTTTCTCTTGACTTCACTAAGTCCATAAAAATCACTTCATTAGAGAGTAGTTGTCTTACCGTATTAGCCTTCTCTGAGTTTGTCTAGACTTTTACATTGCTCATCTACTTTAGACTCACATAGTCAATTGAGCTTCATCGTTGGTGGCCACAGGCTTCAGTCACATAGGAATACCCAACAAAAGGGTTTTAGAAATTCATCTTCCTTTTATGTTTTAATTTAAGCAAACAAACTCTGATTTCATCTCAGTCGAGTTCTTCATGTCTGTTGTAGGATTTCCAACTAATTATACATCTTAAGAGAGTACACACATAGACTAAGATTCTCCAAATCCTGAAATCACAACATCTCTTAAGGTCGGTGTAATATGTATCATGCACATACACAATTTAAAATGTACCTCAGGCACTTCAAATTTCTGATCATATCACCCTGTTAATTCTTCTGGGATCACAAGTATATTTATACACCTAATTCACTGCATATTTACAAAACACATTAAACGCATCGAGTTTGACAATGACCATTCCCGTCAGAATTTCTTCTGGTTCCAACGAACTTTTGGATCATGCTTGTTTACAACAACTTAGTCTTTCAATCAAATCATAAACATCACATGTTTTCTAGTGGTTGTAAAGCATATAAAGGCATATACAAGATACATATACTACTTACTAGTACGGTCATTACATCTTCCTCCGAAGGTTGGTGCAATATATATCACATATTTGAAATTAAATATCTACCTCAAGCATCCCAATTTTCTGGTCCTGTGATCAGAGAAACCCTGTAATTATCCAGGATAAAATGGGAAACATGCACACCTATTTTACAACACACATTTGACAGAAACTATATCATCAAAATTTGATTTTGGTTCTTTCTGATCCTTTAGACCACTTCAACAACATATTAGTTTCCTGTCAAACTTTAAACAACAAAAAATTATTAGTGGTTGTAAAACATGCAACAAAGGCATGCTAAACATATGCACCTTCAATTGATTTAGTGTAAATACACTACCAAATTTATTAGAGTACATCACTAGTATTCATCATCATCACATAATAATATTTATAGGTCATTGACTTACATCTTGGTTCAGGTCAAGTATATGTAGGTGTAATCAGTTTGTACCCCTAGCGGTAACCAAACCCTTAAGGTTTGTCCACCTTTGACTAATCATTTATGTATAATGTCTCAACATCCATCTAATGTAGCATACTGACAATAATGGCAAAAAATGCTTGATGTTGTAATTTTAGAGTCATGTGAGTATGTGCCAAGAGATCACTACTTTATTCTCTAATAACAATTTCACAAAATCAAGTCTCTGTCTGACTTATTCAATCTCGTGTGAGAACCCGGCCTCAGAAAACTATTGTCGAGAACTCAACATCCTCAACAATAAAATTTACTTTAGTTAAATTTTGTTAGCTTCAAAACTTTCAAATTATCATATACAGTTTTGGTGATCATATGCAATGATTTTCTAAAGAAGTCGACTCTTCATTCTCACCTTAGACCCCCACAATTGAGATCTACAGGGTAAGGCACATATAAGTCTAGGGTGTTCTATGAATCTACTTGAGAAATCAAACAAACACTTGTTTCCATCTTATACCCCACAGTTGAGACATAAGGCCCCCCACAATTATCAGGATTTCTCAACATAAGAAACTACAATTATGTGTCCTTTAGGTTGCATCTAACTAAGACACACCATATAATGGTACTCTATACCAACATTATGATTTAACATGCTCATGTATTCATTCTCAATTCATTGACGATTTTCCCTTTTATCTATTGTTGTCTTGTTCTGTTAAGCTAACACTCAAAGCATCACAAGACTATCATTCCAAGTATAAGATTTCATAGTAAATTAGGTAGATAGTATTTGGCACTAGTTTTAATTTGCAATGCAAATATTGAGAATGATATCATAATCTGATTAATGTCCATACCTGACAGGCCTTGCACATCATTTACCTATTTCTTCAACTATTTTGATAGTTGAATTGTTCATAAATATGCTTTTAATATTTTTCATTCCTGGTAGAAGACAAAACATGCCTTTTCTGGAGCACACGTTCCAACACTTCTGGCATTTACCAACCAATTATTTTTTATCATCTCCACTAAAAAGTAAAATTACTTAACACAGTAAGAATGTCAATTGTTCCATTCAAATTTGAATATACAATTCTCTATTCCGAGGAGATAAGGATACAACTAAAAAAAATATAAGTTATTAGAGATTAACACTAAATTTATCATTCAACTTAAGATGATAAAACTTCTGACCAACTAGGATTCAAAAATTGGTTGATACTTTCATTCGTCATAGGTAATATAAAATTATCAAAATATTATAAGTGATCATCTTATCAAAATATTTATTGCGAACACCTAGTTATCAAATTACTTAAGTCTCTCTTCACATTAGACTATCACTATCATAAGTAAGTAACAAAACTTGGTAATAAAAACCTAAACAATTTTTGTGTACATAGTATCAATTCAAGCACATTTGATCGCTTAACCTTCTTGTGGCACTAGTTACTAAAAGATACTTTATACCTCACTATCTATATGACTATGGTATACTAGTGTATTATGATTCTCATATTTTCAACGAAAGGTAACATATCTGAAATGATTTAGAAATCACCATAGAAATTGCTAATACACAATTATTAACCAATCATGTGATTCACGCCAATTGATACTGCACAAAGCACATATAATCAAAGTGATTTATAACACAATGGATAAATCATACACAACTGATTTAACATCTTATTCATTAGCAATGTGATACTAATCTAACACATATAAGAGATTATCACTTTAAGTCACAAAAATCAATTCGTTATTTGCTCTAAGTTGTTTATGATAAATATTTCAACTAAATTGAAATCTCAAGTTTATCATGGATAAAAGCACTCACTAGTACCGGTTTTTCATGTTATATCCAAGGTGAAAAGTACCACTGTAAATGGTTGCAAGATCTCATACTAATCTAGAGCTTAGATACAGTTATTGATATTCTGGACAAACATACGCAACGTTTTTACAAACACCATATCTCACAAACCACAATTCCGAATCGGAAAATAAAAAATGAGTTTTGAATATAACATCTAGATCTACAAACTTCGTTCGAATCACAATTTTAAAAAACACATGGTTACCCCAGAAAAACTAATTTAGTCAACAATATTTTTCTTCCCGTCAGAATTTTTCAGGAACGTTTCTCAGTTTTGTAAAATACCTAAAAACTAATTTTACAACTCCAAAAATTCTGAAATTTGGTGTGGGTAAGTATCAGGATGTCTACTATATTAGGTTAAAAGGATTTGTCGAAATTCCTTCTAAGTTAAGAGATATACTCAAAACTCTACAGCTGACCAAAAAACTCAATTTTGCTTTTCACTTCACAATTAATATCCTTTGTTTTCCAATATAATATCAACGTCAACAATTCACAAATCGAGCACTCATTTTTGATTACTACTAAAGCTAATGTCTTAAGATTGTTGGATGCAATAATCAAAAATAAGGAAAAAAATCAAATAAACAAAAGTTTTTTTACTTAGCTCCTTTTTAATCGAAGTGATCGATTTGACGAAACAGATGAGCTCCCCAGATCTCCGCAACAACAACATGGAAACTTTGGAAAAAATGCAGTGAGTCACGTGTTCAACACGCTGTCCTTAAGACATTAGCGCCCGGCTACACTCAAGAGTGATACTATAGCCTGTTGGTTCTGCAACAATGGAAAAACTAAATAGAAGAAAACTGTTAACGTTAGAGAAATCACTACACTCTGATGTTGATGCACACACGAGGACAGAGCCACCTGCTTATCAAATTTTCCTTAACACAATAGTTCTCGGGTATTCCTCAATAATGAGAGATGCTATACCCCAACAGAGAAGATGTGTTCAGGATAGAACTGCCCGTTATGATTAGTATTAGCATAATACTAATCAACCTCAAGAACTTAACAACAAGATAGAAGTGGAAGGGAAATAAACAAGCAATGCGCAAAACAAAGCAAGAAGAGGAGAAAAGAAGACAAGATAGTAGCTGCTTCTGGAGTAGTTTGAAATGAAAAACTCGTTTTTCTTTTATAGCCAAAAGATGGAACAAATGAGAAAAAATTTTATAATTAATTCCAAAATTAAGTGTGAAATTTAATTATAAAACGGTAATAAAACGGTCAAAAATATATTTTCCTTGCAAGCATACTTAATCCCGCATCACATAAAAGGTAAGTCTTGCTTGGACCGCAGCATTAGCTACGCCCGCACCCGCAAGCATACTTAATCCCGCAGCACATAAGCACATAAGCACGCAAGCAACGCACGCTACGCAAGCTCGCAAGCCGCAAGCGTGCGTGCTTCGGTGCGAAGCACCGCACATGTGTGAAGAGTATGTGTGCACCAACTAGCCCATTGCCTTAGTCCTCCCCCAACCAAAAAATCTCCTAAACCCTTAAGGGCCCTCCCTTAGTTGCATTTTTTGTGGTAATAAAGGGAGAACTCATATCTAGTTTCTCCAATGTGGGACTAACTAAAGGTTCTTCATTCACAAAATAGTGAAAATGATGTTTCCACCCAACAAATGAGCTAGTGTCTCTTAGTGACCCATTGGTCCTAAGATCCATTCCTACCAAGACTAATAACTCAATTTAAATTCATTTCAAATTCATTTTCTCTAACAATCCCCCACATGAATGAAAACCCGATAAAAAATCAGAAATCAGAAAGCGAGAAATACCTCTTAGGCAATAGGTGTCCATAAGGTCTTGAACCTTTGATTAGTGAGAAATTACCGGAACTACTTGATGGACAGTGAACGCGATGTCTTGAACTGCCATCGTTTGGTGTAGTTCATCAATGACTTCCACGCGAGATATCTCTCTAGGTGTTGTTAAGTTCGTGTCGTTGTGTCAATTTTGGCCCTGGACGTATCCCGTTTTCAGAATGCTCTAGAGAATCAGCTCAGTTCTCATAGGAAGCGGCCCACTTCCTCATTCAGATAGGAGAGTTCTATCAAGAGTGTTTACTTCTACACCCCACTTCAATCTTAAACTGAAACTATATAACTCATTAAGACTTAACAAGAAGTCATCCTCACATGCAGTCACACTATCACGTCTACACCATAGGGAAAGGACAAAGAATGAAATTCTCTGATAGTGTTTCCTTTCACCCACCAAAAATTAGTTATCTCATTCGAAACCTTGATCTTGGGATCTCCAGTCAGCAAGGTTGAGTGTCCTTCATGGAAAGTTTATTTGATGAGCTTAAGACCCATCCCCCTCGATGCATTACTAACTATCTCCTTGGAAAAACCTTTCGTCAAAGGGTCTGCGATATTCTCTTTAGACCTCACAAAGTCAACAGAAATAACGGCAGTTGAGATTAGTTGTTTTATGGAATTGTGTCTTCTACGAATGTGTATAGACTTCCCATTATAGTTGCTGTTTTTAGCATTAGCTATTGCAGCTTGACTATCACAATGTATAGATATAGCTGGCACAGGCCTATTCCAAAGAGGAATGTCTTCTAAAAAGCATCTTAGCCAAGCGGCTTCCTCTCCTGCTTTATCTAACACAATAAACTCTGATTCCATAGTGGATAGAGCTATACATGTCTGTTTGGAACGTATCTACTCGTAGACTTAGACTCCTATGAGTCCGCTATCTAGTTTGCATCATAATATCCTTCAAGGACCGCAGGGTATCTCTCATAATTTAAACAAAAGTTTAAAGTGTACTTCAAGTACCTTAACACTCTAATAAGTGTATCCCAATGCTCTTGTCCCGGATTATATGTATACCTACTTAACCTATTCACAGCATAAGCAATGTATGGTCTCGTACAGTTCATTAAATACATCAGACTTCCTATGACACGTGAATATTCAAGTTGCGAAACTCCATTACCATTGTTCTTCTTAATTTTACAGCAAGGATCATAAGGAGTACAAGCAGGTTTACTATCAAACTGGTTATATTTTCTAAGTACAAATTCTACATGATAAGATTGACTAAGACTATATCCATTATAATCTCTTCTAATTTTCATCCCTAAGATTACATCCGCGGGGCCTAAGTCCTTCATGTCGAAGTTCTCATTTAGCATGTTCTTAGTGAAATTAATTACATCCATGTTTGTACCAAGTATAAGCATATCATCAACATACAAGCATACAATCACACAGGCATCATTCACAAGTTTAGTATAAACACACTTTTCAGATTCATTTATTTTAAAACCACTAGAAATCATTACATGATCAAATTTTTCATGTCATTATTTAGGTGCTTGTTTCAAGCCATACAAAGATTTTTTCACTTTACAAACTTTGTTTTCACAACCTTTCACTACAAAGCCCTCAGGTTGGTCCATATATATTTCTTCATCTAATTCACCATTTAAAAAGGCTGTTTTTACATCCATTTGATGTATCTCTAAGTTATGAATGACAGCGATAGCAATTAGCATCCTAATGGAAGTAATTCTCGTAACAGGTGAATAAGTGTCAAAGAAATATATACCTTCTATTTTTTATAGCCTTTAGCTACTAATCTAGCTTTATATTTTTCTATAGTTCCATCTACTTTACGTTTCATTTTGAAGATCCATTTACAACCTATGGGTTTGCACCCTAGAGGTAAATCTACAATCTCCCAAGTATCATTCTGTATAATGGAATCCATTTCACTAATGGTAGCTCTTTCCACCATGGAGATTCAGAAGAAGTCATGGCTTCTCTATAAGTCTGTGGATCAGTCTCAGCTAAGCATGTTATGAAGTCTGGCCCAAAAGATTTTTCAGTTCTAAGTCTTGTGCCTCTTCTAGGCTCAAATTCATCTTCCTCTACAGGTAATGTCTGACTAGTAGAAGGGACATCTAGGGGATCAGCACATATCATGTGAGATTCAGATTTCAAAGGAAAAACATTTTCAAAGAACACATAATCCTTAGATTCCATAATGGTATTCAAACCAATTTCAGATATTTCAGAACTCACAACCATAAATCTATATGCAGTAGTATGTTCAGGATACCCTATGAAGACACACTCAACAATTTTGGGTCATATCTTGGTCCTAGTAGGTGGAGGGATAGAAACCTTAGCCAAACACCCCCAAACTTTAAAGTATGCATAAGAAGGTTGTCTACCTTTCCATAACTCATATGGAGTTTTATCTGATCCTTTAAAGGGTACTCTGTTCAAGACATAGCAAGCTAAGAGGACGGCCTCCCCCCACAAGTTTGCAGGTAGTCCTGAACTAATTAACATGGCTTTCATCATCTCCTTAAGGGTTCAGTTTTTCCGTTCAGCCACACCATTAGATTATGGTGAATAAGGAGGAGTTACTTCATGAATAATGTCATTTTCTAAGAAGAAATCTCCTATAGGGATTACATACTCGCCACTACGGTCAGACCTAACGGTTTTAATTGTAGTACTCATTTGGTTTTCAACTTCTAGTTTATAAATCTTAAAGGCTTCTAAGGCATCATCCTTACCTTTAAGTAAATAAATGTGACAGTACCTCGTACAATCATCTATAAACGTGAGAAACCATTTCTTACCACAGCTAGTTTGAACATATTTCATGTCAACTAGGTATGAATGAATTAATTCTAAGGGTTTAGAATTTCTCTGAATATTTTTCTTGTAAGACTTTTTAGCATATTTTGATTCTACACAAATTTCACATTTATGTTCATTATCCAAACTGAATTTGGGTTTGCAGCCTATGTTAGCCAGTTTGTTCATTGATTTATAATTTACATGACCAAGGCTACCATGCCAAACATTCAATGACACACAAACATAAGCATAAGAATCAAATTTATTCATTTCAACAGAGGTTACATTCAATTTGTAAAGTCCCTCAGTCTTATAACCCTTTCCTACATAGTCTTTACCCTTAGTTACAATGACTTTCCCAGATTCAAATACAAGTTTAAATCCCTTATCATCTAAAAAACCACAAGATACAATATTTTTGCAGATGTCTGGAACATGAAGAACTTCATTCAATGTGAGAGTTTTTCCAGAAGTGAGCTTCAGCCCAACTTTGCCTTTTCCCGCAACCTGTGCTGCGGACGAGTTACCCATGTAGAGTTTTTCTCCTTCCCCTACCTTCTGATAGGAGGTGAACATATCTTTGTTTCCGGAGACATGCTTGGTAGCACCAGAGTCTACCCACCAGTCTCTCACATTGGTTACCAAATTGACTTCAGACACCATGCCAGAAAACTCGTTCTTGTTGCTTTCAACTAAATTTGCATTGGGCTTCTTATTATTAAAGTTTTTACGCTTCCTACAATGTATTTCCATATGGACAGAAATACCGCAAACATAACATGCACCTTTAATTTTACCAATGCCATATTTTGGTTTCGGGAAAGTACCTTTTTTGTGCGCACTAGGCTTACGGTTGTTGCGGTCCAGGCTTGCGGAAGACTTGTGTTCGCTGACATGAGCTTTGTTGGACATGTCCCTTCCGGAAGATACATTCTTGTCTTTTGAAAACAACAATTCTTCCACTTGAATCTTCTTACCCAATTCAACCATACTGGCTTCACCAGTTTCATGTCTCAATCTTCGTTTGTAATCAGACCATGAAGAAGGTAATTTCTCAATCACCGCAGACACTTGAAATGTTTCATCAATCACCATACCTTCAGTAATAATTTCATTAATAATTTGTTGAAGTTCAAGAAATTAATCAACTACTGATTTAATACTAGACATTTTGTATTCCAGGAACCGGGCAACCAAAAACTTCTTACTACCAGCAGTTTCCGCTTCATATTTTGCTTCTATTGCAGCCCATAAGTCAAATGCAGAAAAGTTTTCTTTCGCATTATAGAAATCATACAAAGCATCTTCTTAAGAATATGGTTTTTGGCCATATAGTTCTGTCTACTCCAACTTTCTAACTCTCTTTCATTTTTCGGATCATTCAAGGTCTCATCAAAAGGCTTCAGAACTAATTCATCCAACATGTGAAAACTCAGAAAGAACAACATCTTGGATTGCCATCTTTTGAAGTCTTTGCCACTGACTTTCTGTGGTCTGTCAACATCACTCTTAGCCATTGAAACAGAAGAAACGAGGAATATTGTGTTAAGATTGTTGGTTCTGCAACAATGGAAAAACTAAACAGAAGAAAACTGTTAACGTTAGAGAAATCACTACACTCTGATGTTGATGCACACACGAGGACAGAGCCATCTGCTCAGCAAATTGTCCTTAACACAATAGTTCTCGGGTACTCCTCAATAATGAGAGATGATATAATCCAACAGAGAAGATGTGTCCAGGATAGAACTGCCCCTTATGGTTAGTATTAGCACAATACTAATCACCCTTAAGAACTTAACAGCAAGATAGAAGTGGAAGGGAAATAAACAAGCAATGCGTAAAACAAAGCAAGAAGAGGGGAAAAGAAGACAGGATAGTAGCTTCTTCTGGAGTAGTTTGAAATGAAAAACTCTTTTTTCTTTTATAGCCAAAAGATGAAGAGAAATCAATGCGTTAATAAATGAGAATAAATTTTATAATTAATTCCAAAATTAAGGGTGAAATTTAATTATAAAACGGTAATAAAACGGTAATAAAACGGTCAAAAGATATTTTCTTTTATGACAAGAGTTATTCTCGCCGGGTCATACGCCCCCATATTTTAAAAAAACTTATTTTGGTTTGATGAAATATATTCTGTCTAAAAAGGTAAGTCTTGGTTGGACCGCAGCCTTAGCTACGCCCGCACCCGCAAGCATACTTAATCCCGCAGCACATAAGCTCCACAAGCACCGCAAGCAACCAGGCTACGCAAGCTGCAAGCGTGCGTGCTTCGGTGCGAAGCACCGCACATGTGTGAATAGTATGTGTGCACCAACTAGCCCATTGCCTTAGTCCTCCCCCAACCACAAAAGCTTCTAAACCCTAAGGGCCCTCCCTTAGTTGAATTTTTTGTGGTAATAAACGGAGAACTCATCTCTAGTTTCTCCAATGTGGGACTAACTAAAGGTTCTTCATTCACAAAATAGTGAAAATGATGTTTCCACCCAACAAATGAGCTAGTGTCTCTTAGTGACCCATTGGTCCTAAGATCCATTCCTACCAAGACCGATAATTCAATTTAAATTCATTTCAAATTCATTTTGTCCAACATAGCCTCCACAGGACGGATGCCTCCAGGATAAAACACCCTACTACACCTACTACTAGCACTTGTAGTAGATGCTCAACTTGAGCTTGGCAATTCCGAAAAAACTCTCAAGGAAAATCGCGAAAGCTTAAGAAAAACAATAGAAAAAGTAATTTTCTTTTGGTCTCTCTAAAAATATAAAGAAACCCTTTTCCTTGGATTGATTCTATAGTTTGAGAAAAGAGCTTGTTTATGTAATAACCTAGTACTACTTAAGAAGAGTGATCTCCCCGATGTGGGACTAATAATTTTATAGTCTCTTAAAACAGCTTAAGATTGGAAACTCTCCAATGTGGGACTAATGAGTTTTTCATTCATAAAAGAAAACAAGAATCTCTTTATTTTCTTAAAACCATAAAATTCATATTTTATATATATTGTTTTCCAACAATTGTAAGGCTTACGAAGGCTGCCAAAGGTAGCGGAAGTGTTGCTGGAGAGCTTCCTCTTGGCAGCAACAAAGTTTAGGTTGTTAAGTCATGAAATGAGAAGTTACTATGTGGATTATTAGGAACATTTAATTATTTTATTTTTTAAGTACATGGCTTCAGGGTGTTTGATGGTTACAAGGAATTACCTGCAACAAGACTTGGAACATCAACGCCAGTAGCAGCTACAATTCTTTTGATCTGTTCTTCAGTAGACAAGAGATTTGCTCCAGGGCTTGGCCAATCAGTTCCATTCATAAAAGCTGGCTTCCATATTCCACGAGTTACTTCGGAAAAAAAATAACCCAATGATGCGGGAAGAAAATCAGCTAGATCTTTGAGACCTGAAACCCCAGTAATGAATGTTTAACTAGTGCCCATAAGTATTGTTAATAATTTCAACAATGAATCAAGGAACATATGAGAAGAATAATGACCCAATTTTGTTGATGTCTTCTTTGCTAAAAAACAAAACAAAACCAAAAACAAAATTACTGACTAGATTTCAACTATTGAATGATGACTAAATTTCGCAAAACAAACATCTTCATCTACGTATTCCTCGTATTATCTATTGGAGTTGGTTAACGTTTGACCATACCATTCAACAAGAGTAACATATCACTTGGGAGTAAAAAGTAATTATTTTGATCTGCTTAAGTCAATCAAAACTAACCTGTAGACAATTCACGAGGCGAGAGTCTTCCATGAGAACAAGCTGTAAGAGATGCATCAACCACAAAAGGAACAGCTTCCATAACGATGGATGTCACTTCCCTTTTATTTATTTATAAAAATGCAAATAAAACATATATAGGGAGGGAGCTTTGCTTGAATGTGCATGAGCGGTAATGTATATTGGATTTAACATAATGTTTTCTCTAATCTCATTTATTTTAATGGACAATTACAATTGCTTTTATACAGAGTCTCCAGAGTCTTCTCTTACACGCATTACCCACTAATTGGTTTAACATTTACAGGCTGTAGACAGGATGGATGCCAGGTAGGATCACTCGTGTGACTCACATCAATCAGGTGACTGTGTATAACTAATATCCCCCCTCAAGCGTATGGGTTGAGTATCAACTCTGAGCTTGTGCCTTAGCTCACTATACCTGGGTCCTGGTAGAGGTTTGGTGAAGATGTCCGCTATTTGTTGAAGCGTATGTACATAGAATATCTCAAGAGCATGATCATGAACCAGTTCACGTACAAAGTGATAATCGATGTGAACATGTTTCATGCGAGAGTGTAGCACCGGATTAGAAGCTAAGCTGATGGAGCTTATGTTGTCGCATCCTATGCGCGGAACTCCTGTTGGATAAAAATGCAATTTGCGGAGAAGAGAACACAGCCACACCAACTCTGCTGTTATGTGCGCTAGTGTACGATATTCATCTTTCGTGCTAGAACGAGCAACTATCGTTTGTTTCCGAGAAGATCAAGACACTTTATTGGAGCCTAGGAAGATGGCATATCCTCCTGTTGATCTTCGATCATCAACAGAGCCAGCTCAGTCTGCATCCGAGTACCCTGTGAGCATTGTTGTCCCTTTGCTAAACACAAGTCCATGATGAAGTGTGCCTTTTACGTACCGGAGAATACGTTTTGCGGCTTCCATATGATTTGTTCTTGGTTGGTGCATATACTGGCACACAAGATTCACTGCAAAAGCTATGTCTGGTCGTGTCCATGTTAAATACTGGAGCACACCAACTAAGGATCGATAGGTAGTTGGATTAGCCAAGAATGCTCCAGAGTCTTTTCTAAGAGTAGTAGATGCAGCTAACGGTGTTTGACATGGTTTTGAACCATCCATCTTGTGTTTGAGAAGAAGATCAGTGGCATATTTCGATTGCTCCAGGAATAAAGAGTTTGCTGATCTTGTTACTTGTAAGCCCAGAAAATAGCTTAAGTGGCCCAAGTCCTTTATCGAAAAATGCAGTTGTAGTTTCTGGATCACATGTTGTAGATGTGGGATGGAGCTACCTGTTAACACAATATCATCCACATATACAATAGCTACTGTAACTAGAGAATCCAATTTATAAACGAATAGTGATGTATCATCTTTGGATTGAACAAAATTTAATTGTAATAGGCTTGTACTCAATTTTTCATACCAGGCCCTAGGCGCCTGTTTAAGCCCATAAATCGCCTTGTGGAGAAGACAAACTGCTTTGGGCCTGATTTCATCAATGTAACCCGGTGGTTGTGCCATATATACTTCTTCTTTTAGCTCACCATGAAGAAAGGCATTCGAGACATCTAGTTGGTGAATTTTCCAATCGAATTGGACTGCAAGAGACAAAACAACCCGTATTGTTGTTGGGTTGGCTACTGGGCTAAATGTCTTTTCGTAGTCTAAGTCCGGTTGATGATGATATCCTTTAGCTACTAAACGGGCTTTGTGTCTTGCGATAGACCCATCTGGTTTGTATTTGATACGGAATACCCATTTGCAGCCGACAATATTGTTAGATAGATCTGGTGGATCCACTAAAGACCATGTGTTTGCATCAACCAGCGCCTGATACTCATTTTTAGTTGCCTTTTTCCAGACAGGCTTTTTATGAGCAGTAGTAATACAAGTTGGTATTGGGTCTACCATACTCAGTAAGGCTTCACTTAATGGGTACTTTGTTGTCAGATATGATTTAGGATTGCTATTTCCTATTTTGGCTCTTGTTTACATCTGATGTGTATTCATAGCAGATTCATGTGTATCTGATGAAGGGTTCCTGTCAACTAATGTCACATCTGATGAAGTACTCTGAATAACTGCTGTCTGATCTGTCAATGAAGTATTATTTATGGAGGATACAAGTTTGGAGTATGGAAATTTTGTTTCATCAAAAATGACGTGCCTGGATATGAAAACTGCTCCAGTGACCAGGTCAAGACACCTATAACCCTTGTGATTTAGGATGTATCCAATAAAAATACAATGCCGACTTCTATGTTCTAATTTGCTGGTTGTGTATGGCTTCATCCATGGAAAACAAGAACATCCGAATACTCTGAACAATTCATATGCTGGTTTCTTGCCAAACAGACATTCATATGGAGATAAGTAATTAATGGACTTTGTTGTCAGTCTATTGATGACGAAGTTTACTGTATGTAAGGCATCTAACCAATACTGTGTAGGTAATTGAGACTGACACAAAAATATTCTGGTAATTTCTAGCAGATGTTTGTGTTTTACCTCAGCCACCCCATTCTGTTCCGGAGTGTGAGGACAAGTCAGTTGATCAGTTATCCCTTTTTGTGCACAGAAGCTTTTTAAGAACAGATTCAAGAATTCACCTCCATTATCCGTTTTTATTGTAATCACAGTAGTAGACAGTAAATTTTCTAATTTAGTAACAAGTGACACAAATTCAAATTTGAACTCTGCTTTAGTAGATAATGGAATCAACCAACAAAACTTTGTATATTCCTCTATGATGTTAACATAATAGAATTTTCCAGAGATAGAAGATACATGGCATGGACCCCAAAGATCTATGTGAAGTAACTCTAATGGTCTAACAACAATTGAACTAGATAGTTTAAAAGGTAATTTCTTAGATCTACAAAGCTTGCAGTCATCACAATGAAAAGGTTTTGAGAAAGTACTGGATAAATGAAGCATTGATCATATTCTCTGCATAGTCTGAAAGGAAGGATGCCCAAATTTCCGATGAAGCAGTAGAGGATCAGATGTTGGTGAAGCCAGAGCAATATGTGATGGACGTGTAGTACTGAAATTGATTGGATACAGACCATTCCTATGTGGTCCTTGGAAAAGAGTAATCCATGAGTTCTTGTCCTTCATAGCGAATCCATCAGAATCAAAAATCAAAAAGCATTTGTTGTCAGTTGTAAATTTATGAATCGATAACAAATTATGAGATGCATCTGGTACAATCAAAATATCATTCAGATCAAATGAGTGTTCATTTGCAAATTTATTTGATCTACCTTGATGTGTTAAAGTCATACCTGCACCATTCGCTGTTTCGATGGTAGCTGACCCTTCATATGCAGCTGATTCCTGTAGAACTGTAATGTCAGAAGCTATGTGTTTATTGGCTCCACTGTCGGCTATCCACTCTTCCTTATCAAAAATATCTTTTACATCTAATATTGCGGTCAAGTTAGAAGGAGGAGCTCTGCCTTGATAGGTGAAGTTTAGTCGCTGAGTACAGGTTGTTGCTATGTGTCCTGGTAAGTTGTATATTTGAAACAGAGATTTATCTTTGAATTTGATCCTCTTCCATAAGTTGTTCTTGGAAAGAATGAAGGATTAGGATATCGTGGACTATTATTTGTAGATCGATGAGAGCCTCTGAAGGTACCAAAGTTACCTCTGGAGCCTGAGTAGTAATTTATGTGATATCCTCTTCCTGAGTTTGCTAAAAGGGCTTTAGAAGATTGATCTTCCTGTTGGATTTTCTGTCTGTCTTTAATGATTGATTCTTCACTGATGAGATTATTGTGCAGTTCGATGCATGACACCTATGGATTCATGTGTCTCATCGATGTTGCAAAAGGTATATAATCATCACTAAGAGCCTTTAGTGTGATTAATACTAATTCCTTATCAGAGATTATCTCACCGACTGATGCCAACTGATCAGATAAGAATTTTATTTCTCCAATTAAAGAGGAAATTGATTTATTACCTTGTGTGAGTGAGAGGAGTTTTGTTCATAACTGTATTGAATGAGTAGAGGATGCTCTACCAGAACTCTATTTTATAGTCTTCCATAGTTCTGCAGAAGATCTGGATCTTGAAAAGTAGGCAATCACAGACTCAGAAATGGTTGAATTAATCCACATAGTGATTGTTGAATCTTCATCTAACCAATCACTGTAAAGAGGATTATCGATTCCATTCTGTTGATTTCGTGGACTGGTGAATTGACGAGGACAGGGATAAGATCCATCAATATATTTCTGGATCTTGAATTTTTGAATCACTGGATTCATCAAGTTCTTCCATGTGAGATAATTTTCTTCCTTAAGTTTTATTGGAACAAAACTGGTGAGTTGATTTAATGGTACTTTAGAGAGAAAATGTGAAGTTGGATTATCCATTGAAGGAGAAGCAGTAGAGAAGAATGATGATGGAAAGGTTTCGATCATTAAGGTTTAGATCAGTTTCTTGATTTGATAGCAAAAGATTTACAACAAACAGCAAGAAGATCAAAGGCTGATGAAAAGATTAAACTAGAAACTTGATTTAACAGAAGAAGAAAGATTTACTGGATTGATCAACAAAACTACAAGCAAAGAATATCTGGTGTAAAGCTATTAAGAGTAGATCCAATTTCTCTTAATACCCGAAAACCAGAACACCTTGGTTGTAAAGAAGATCAGAGAGGATGAGCAGCAGTGAGAAGAAAAGAAGACTAACTTTCTCTTTGGAGTTCCAATTATAAGATGAGAAGAGAACGATTGTTAATGCTGCTTAGTAAATTGTACAGATCATTTATGATCTCTCTGACCAATGAAAAAGAAACAGGCATGCGTTACAAGAAAAGAGGTAAAAGCTTCTCGAAAACTTACATGTATTAAATTGATTTCAGAAGATTTCGGCTATGCTTCTGCTGCTGTTTCTTTAATCAAAACGAAGAGTTGAAAGTTGACGAAAGACATACATTAATTGCTTCAGCAATGGATTATTTAATTGATTTTCTGCAGAGTTTTTAAAAAATCAAGAGAAAGTACTGAATTCTGATGAGAATTCATTAATGGCGTTAGTGATTTATTGATTGACGAGAAATTTAGCGTGTTCCCAAGGATTTCCACTCTGATATCATATTGGAATTAACAAAACATTTTCTCTAATCTTATTTATTTTAATTGAAAATTACAATTGCTTT
The DNA here is from genome assembly GCA_023531435.1 of Papaver californicum. NCBI lineage: Eukaryota > Viridiplantae > Streptophyta > Magnoliopsida > Ranunculales > Papaveraceae > Papaver > Papaver californicum. The sequence goes on along the minus strand of JAJJMC010007139.1, from coordinate 2,803,067 downwards.
TATACAGACTCTCCAGAGTCTTCTCTTACACGCATTACCCACTAATTGGTTAAACATTTCCAGGATGTAGACAGGTTGGATGCCAGGTAGGATCACTCGTGTGACTCACATCAATCAGGTGACTGTGTATAGATAATAATGCACACATATATGCGATGTGGCCTATATGTTGGAGCATACTTGATGCTTAAGCATCAATATTCTTGTAGCTTAACCGATAAAACTTGAATGTGCATGAACGGTAATGCACATATATATATACGATGTGGCCTATACGATGGAGCATACTTGATGCTTAAGCATCAATATGCTTGTAGCTTAGTCCATAAAGCTTGAATTATGCGTAAGCATCATTCAATCGTTTTACGTACTCGAGGACGTATATTTGCATAATAAATAGCGATAGTTATGCACAAGCTAGTGCATACCTTGCGAAAGTCCTTCGGCCTATATGAACTACGGTCATGCTTGACCCTTCAAGGTACGGGTTGGGTATGTAGGCATCCGAAATGCAATGCATTAAGGCGCATCATCTTATCGCTCATATCATATAATTTGGAGATGATTGCGACGCTTTGGTAACTCATATCATCTGGCTTGGCAATGCTATGCAAGATATGATTGTTACCGCATTTGATGAGGTAGTTGCATTCCATTTGATGGATGTTCATACTTCCCATCAAGCCATACGGTATGAACGGAATATGCCTGGTTGCTGCGCTCTTGACATGAGAAAAAAAATCAGTGTAGCACCCAGCGCTTAGTCGAAGCAGAGTTGAGGAAGTGAGAAATAGGCATGAAATGGCCTAGGTGCTAGTTCAAGGCATGAGTTAGGCCTGGACAATGATCGTAATTATGTGATGCTTGCCAAAGGCATTCACCATTGGCTTTAATGGCCATATACCCTTTGCAGAACAAAGGTGTGTTGGAACGGTATGGAAACTGCGTTCTGAGTATCATGATTATAAAGCATGTTTGGAAAGGCTAATGTACCTACGTTTCCCAGCGAGAAATTAAGCTTTAAGGTCCGGTTACTATCTTTTAAGCCGCGCATCGGGGAGTTCTAGCCTGCCCAGCGCAGCGCCGGAAGCGGAATTTTCCGGTCCGTGACAAATGGTATCAGAGCAAGTTCCAAGAAAACATTAGGGACTGTGCGTTTTGGACTCGTCAAGTGAGTGTTTGTAATGCGACAACAAAATTTTCCTTCAAAAGAAAAAGGGAAAAGGTTGGAAAAGTAGGCCAACTGTTACGTAAAAAGAAGAGTTTTTGACTGCTAGGCTAGTTTGTAAGTTTGTGTTGGACAATCAGGCCAAGCGTCTGTACTAATAAAAATTATAACTACTACGATAGTTACTTCGCTGATATTTGGACACGCTCGAGTGTACTATGAGTTTTCCAGGACTTATTAGACTCTTTTACCATACCGTTGGTAACCCGAAAGACCGTCTTTGGAACGGTGGTAGATAACGGGACTGATCATCCCCACCCGTCGTTGGAACGGTGTGTATTTTCATGCCTACTAGATCCCACTTACGAGTGGAAACCTGGAAGACCGTTAGTTGTAACGGTAGGATTGCATCCGACTGCTCTGGAAATTGATTTTGGTCCTCACAGTACTAAGAAAAAAATATATTGATTTCCATATTCGATGACCCTTTCAACTCTTGTGAACTTTGAGGATTCTTAAGTGTATGATATGGGACGTCTACTTGAGATCTCGTGTTGAGTAAATCCTTTTGCATTCTTGAGCATGTGGTATATGACACATGTTTAGGGATCCAAATTGATTTTCTTGGTAGAGTTGTAAAACCTTTTCTAATCCTCGAGCATACTATATGGGATGTATGTTTGGAAGGTCTTAATCGACGTTTACGATAATTAAGGACCCTATTAGGATTCCGGGGTATACCAAATGGAACGCATATTCCGATGGTTCTAATTTGTGTTCATTAACAAACATTAGACCCTTGCAGGATTTCTGTGCATCATGGAATGGGACATATGCATAGGAAACCTTAATCGATAAAGCTTGTCCACAATAGTTTCTGAGTTAAATTTCGGGGACGAAATTCTTTGAACCAATGTTGCGTACCGGGAATGCATTATAGTGCTGATGCACTATTATGCTGTGATGCATGATTGAGAATGCATCACTGAACCAATGTTGCGTACCGAGAATGCATTATAGTGTTAATGCACTATTATGCCGTGATGTATGATTGAGAATGCATCACTAAGCCAATGTTGCGTACCCAAAATGCATTATAGTGCTAATGCACTATTATGCCATGATGCATGATTGAGAATGCATCACTGAGCCAATATTGCGTACCGAGAATGCATTATAGTGCTAATGCATTATAGTGCTAATGCACTATTATGCCGAGATGCATGATTGAGAATGTAGCACTTAGCCAATGTTGTATACCGAGAATGCATTATAGTGCTACTGCACTACTATGCCGTGATTCATGATTGAGAATGCATCACTTAGCCAATGTTGCGTACCGAGAATGCATCACTTAGCCAATGTTGCGTACCGAGAATGCATTATAGTGCTAATGCACCATTATGCCGTGATACATGATTGAGAATGCATCACTGAACCAATGTTGCATATTCGAGAATACATAATAGTGTTAATGCACTATTATGTCGTGATGCATGATTGAGAATGCATCACTGAACCAACGCTGCATATTCGAGAATGCATCATAGTGCAAATGCACTATTATGCCGTGATGCATGCCTGAGAATGCATCACTAGAAAGTGTAGTAGATGAACGTCATATATCCTCTTTATATCCACTTGTATAAATGCAAATAAAACATATATAGGGAGGAGGTGTTGGTTGGAAATCGATGATGCTTAGCTTAGCTTAGGTGTTAGCGGATTTGACTAGTGGTGCCAACCAGTTAGCGGATTTTCCTAGAGGCGCCAACTAGTTAGCGGATTTGCCTAGAGGCGCCAACCAGTTGGCGTTTTTGCCTAAAGTGCAGTCGATGGATGTCACTTCCCTTTCTTTAATTTATTTATAAAAATGCAAATAAAACATATATAGGGAGGGAGCTTTGCTTGAATGTGCATGAGCGGTAATGCACACATATATGCGATGTAGCCTATACGTTGGAGCATACTTGATGCTTAAGCATCAATATGCTTGTAGCTTAACCGATAAAGCTTGAATGTGCATGAGCGGTAATGCGCACATATATGCGATGTGGCCTATACGTTGGAGCATACTTGATTCTTAAACATCAATATGCTTGTAGCTTAACCGATAAAGCTTGAATGTGCATGAACGGTAATGCACATATATATATAAACGATGGAGCATACTTGATGCTTAAGCATCAATATGCTTGTAGCTTAGTCCATAAATCTTGAATTATGCGTAAGCATCATTCAATCGTGTTACCTACTCGAAACGTATATTTGCATAATAAATAGCGATAGTTATGCACAAGCTAGTGCATACCTTACGAAAGTCCTTCGGCCTATATGAACTACAGTCATGCTTGATCCCTTCAAGGTACGGGTTGGGTACGTAGGAAGCCAAAATACAATGCATTGAGGAGAAAAATCTTGTCGCGCATATGATCTAATTTGGAGATGATTGCGACACTTTGGTAACTCATATCATCTGGCTTAGCAATTCTATGCAAGAGATGATTGTTACCGCATTTGATGAGGTAGTTGTATTCCATTTGATGGATGTTCATACTTCCTATCAAGCCATACGGTATGAACGGAATATGCCTGGTTGCTGCGCTCTTGACATGAGAAAAAAATCAGTGTACGCACCCAGCGCTTAGTCGAAGCAAAGTTTAGGAAGTGAGAAATAGGCATGAAATGTCCTAGGTGCTAGTCCAAGGCATGAGTTAGGCCTGGACAATGATCGTAATTATGTGATGCTTTCCAAAGGCATTCACCATTGACTTTAATGGCCATGTACCCTTTGCAGAACAAAGGTGTGTTGGAACGGTATGGAAACTACGTTCCGAGTATCATGCTTATAAAGCATGTTTGGAAAGGCTAATATACCTGCATTTCCCAGCAATAAGTTAAGCTTTAAGGTCCGGTTACTATCTTTTAAGCCGCGCATCGGGGAGTTCTAGCCTGCCCAGCGCATAGCGCGGGAGGCGGAATTTTTCGGTCCATGATAATAATTTTGCAACTGAATCCCTTGAACATGTTCCATATATACATATCAATATTAAAACTCATTGAGTAACATTGATTCACAATATCTACATAGACCTTCAGTACTTGAAGTCTATTTATCGACAATGCAATATTGAACTCATTCATGCCCAACTCTCAGCTGAGTCGCATGGACCTACTATTGCACTATATTCGTCAAGGCTCTTACTGAGTAATATTGAGGCACTACGGTCTACACATTATCGTGTATATAGTGTGTTCAATATTTGGAGACTATGCATCAATAATGCATTTATTCCCCGAATAAATTATTAAATTCATTTGTGCCTACTCTCAACTGAGTCACATGGATTTATCATAATATTTTTCCTATGTGATCATCTGTTGTGATCATTTATGCCCAAGCCTGCGTGAAAGATATATCTGGGAAGCAAAGCTAAGCAGTTGCCCTTTCATTAGACTGTCACAATCTAATGCTTACCACGCAACATTACTCGTTCCGTGCTAAGCAAGGGACTTAATGTAGATGGTAGGTTTTTTTCAAGGGTAAAATAGTAAAATATCTCTCAAATACCCAAGTCTGAGAAATATTAAACCTCAAAATTCTGCAAAAAGTTTTAAGGCGGGTGCTTATCCCTGTCCTCTTTATATGTATGACCAGCTACATATACGATAAAAAAACATTGAATGAATCAACATTCATTACTTCATAAAACCATTCAAAACAATTAAATTGAAGCATTTTAGAAGTATAAATTAATAATCATGAACTAGCACAAATAGAGAGTAATCATGTGAGAGAAATAAATATTAAGAGTACACAACAAAAGTAACTTCCTCCTCTATCCTAGGAAAGAATCTAGCTACTCATCGCAAAAAGAATAGAAGAAGAAATCATTTTATTCATGATTTTATAAGAAAATTACAAAGAAGAACTGACTAGATATATCGCAAAAGAATAAAATCATTTACTGAATCAGCGACTGATTGTATGCGCCTTAAAGCTAGAACTGTGGCAGGAACTGTTTAAAGAACTGTTGCTAAAGTTGTTTATTACAAATGAAAATGTAACAGTTTTAAACGACAGTTCTAGCATCCTTATGTTCTTCATCTTCTTCTTCTTCTTCTTGTGCAGTTGAAACAATTTTTTTTATGATTTTTTTTTCTTTGAATCTGACAGAGCCCCTAATGCTCCACTTGACCTCTTATTTATAATTAAGCACCCTTTCACTTCAAATCTTGGAATTAACTCCTCACAGATCTTCGAATCATCAAAAATATTTTTTCTTTTAACGAGAATAATTTCGACAATATATCTTTTCTCTTGATACTAATTTGTTTCATCTTTTGAACATATCATGATTTATATTGTTTCCCTGTTTTATCTCTAACAACCTTGCGTAGAATAAAAACCAAATATGTTATACTTATCCTCAAAATAAATCAGGGAGAATAAAGCTCCCGTGAGAGTATTTTTCTTTCCTTTTTCGAGTCTCCAACTCCCATACAACTCTTACAAATATGGCAAAGATATTCTTGTCTTAACACTCCTTTAATTTCCAAAAATCTCGTTTCATTCACTTACAGATTCTTCACAATTTAGAGAGGGAATTTTCCCGCTATTTTTGTATTTGAAATTCAAAGAAGTGGGTGCTTTTAACAATTGAGTGGGTGTCTTTATCAATTCCCATGATGCTTTTATCAATTATTGTGGGTGCTTTTAACACTTTTGATGGGGTGTTTTTAGCACTTTTCAAGCCAAATTTTCCATACTTATTTATTCTTCAAAAATACTTAAAAAACATACAAAATATTAATATTAATACATAAATTGAGAAAAAATAATATAAATATGAGCTCAAATAAGACACAAAATTGTTCTGTCATTTGATTAGTAAAAAACCTAGTAGTTCTCTCTTTGGAAACGAGGACATCGAAGACTCTTCTTTTGAGGGTCCTGTTTTTGGAAATTACAATTTCGAGAACTTGACACTGTGTGAAGAAGTTAAATCTAGTCCTTTGATAGCGCCAGCAATAGTAACTTTAAAAGCTTTGTTGAACCCGACTAGGGATTCTCGTCCATCATGTATCAAGTTAGATGAAACTGAAGCAAACTATAAGTTGAAAACTGGGACCATACAGATGTTCCCAATCTTCTTAGGGAAAGAAATTAAAAACCCATATTTCCATGTTAGGGATTTTGAGGAAATATGTAGTACCATCAGGATTAAGGACCTAGATGATGAATCATTGAAACTTAGACTGTTTCCTTTTTCACTAAGAGACAAATCCAAATCTTGGCTATATAATTTGACTTCCGAGTCAATTGAAACCTATGAACAACTTACATCTGCCTTTTTCAAGAAGTTTTTCCCTAGGCACAAAACATCATCTATTAGGCAGCAGATTTGCACATTTGCTCAACAAGAGGGAGAATCTTTATATATGTATTTAGAAAGATTCAATGACTTATTATCACAATATCCTCATCATGGTTTAGAAAAAGTAAGGCTAGTTCAGATCCTCTACGAGGGTTAGGATTATTCGTCAACCACCATGGTTGAGTCTTTATGCACAAGTGGGTTTGAAAATAAAACTGTCGATGGTGCGATGACATTTTTGAATGAAATTGCCGAAAAAACCCAGCAGTGGGAAAACAGTAGGGAGCCCCAGAAAATAATTCTTCTAAGTAGAGGAATGTTAATAGGGTAGAAGGATCTTTTGAATCAGATGCCAAAATAGCAGTTATATCAAAAAGGTTAGAAACTTTAGAATTGAGTCAATTTAGTTGAGGAATTGAGCCCAAGCCATTTTGGGAAGGATAGACTGTTGAAGAGCAAGCCCATGCCCTTTATAATAACACTAGATTCGATAATCATCAGAAGTTTGACCCTTATTCAGAAACCTATAACCCTGGTTGGAGAAACCATCCTAACCTTTCTTGATCTAAGGGCCAGAGTCAGGGTCAGTCTAGTAATTCTAAGGTTCCCCCCGGTTTTGGTTATACTAAGAATCCTTCTGGACCGGCATAATTTCAAAATCCGATAGATAAGACGATCATGAGTTTAGCAGAGTCTGTCACCTCATTAACTCAGAACTTTAAAGATTTTCAGCAGTTTGTCAACCAAAGTTTACGAGAAAATCAAAAGATCGTTCAGGCTATTTCTAATTTAGAAACCCAGGTTGGTCAAATCGCTGAGTCTTTGGGAAAAAGAGAAAAATGTAGGTTTCCTAGTCAGACCCAACCCAATCCTAGAGGAGTTCATGAAGTATCTTCTGGTGAGAAATTATCAAATCATGTGAATGCAATTAGAACCCTTAGGAATGGTAAAGTGGTAGACAACAAGGTAACCATGCCTGATAGTGAACATACTGTAGTTCACCCTTCTGAGTCAGTAGCTGAAGAGACTGATGAAGTCTCTAAAGAACCCGATATAGCTCCCCATAAGCCAGATTTTGTGCCCAGAGCCCCGTTCCCACGACTGTTAGCACCAACAAAGAAGGAATCCAACTTTAACAATATATTTGAGGTTTTTAAGCAAGTCACGATCAACCTTCCATTATTATATGCAATTAGGCAGATTCCTACTTATGCCAAGTTCCTTAAGGATATGTGTACGCGAAAACGAAAGCCTAGTGTACAAAAGAAAGCCTTTCTATCTAGTCATGTGAGTTCCTTTATCCAAAACAATACAACTCCTAAGTAAAAAGACCCAGGTTCCCCAACCATTTCTTGCACAATAGGTAACTACCGTGTTGACAAAGCGTTACTTGACTTAGGAGCTAGTGTGAAATTACTTGCGTACCATGTATACCTCCATCTAGGACTTGGTAATTTGAAACCTAATCATATAACACTGCAGTTAGCTGATAGGTCTGTGAAAATTCCTCGCGGTGTCATAGAGGATGTTCTTATTGAGGTCGATAAGTTTATTTATTCAGTGGATTTTTTATCCTTGATACTCAACCTATCCCTCACCCAGAGAATCAGATACATGTGATATTAGGTCGCCCGTTTTTAGCTACATCTAGTGCGATCATTAACTGTCGAAATGGTATTATGAACTTATCTTTTGGTGATATGACTATTGAGCTGAATATTTACAATATTAGTAACCAACCACCTGAATTAGATGACACGTGCATTGAAGAGGTGAACATGATAGGAACATTAGTTCAGGAGTCATTACCAAACACTTTGTTAGAAGATCCATTAGAGAAATGCCTAGCCCACTTTAGATGTGATGTTGACGATGATAATGTTATTAATAAGGTGAATACTTTGTTATTCTGCACCTTTGATGTATACTTATAATATATGGAAAGCTAAGTTTGAACTTCTACCAGTTTATAATTCTACCTTATTTCCTTCTATAGAGGAAGCTGAGTGTAGTTCTGACCTTAATGACACTAGAATCCAACCAATAGTTTTTAGTCCATCTGAGAGTTTTGTCAACCCTAAGTTTGGGGGTACCGATGATTCTTGTGATTGTCAAGTATCCCTTCTTAAAGTCCCTCACTTGGGACTTGACATATGCACCTCTACCATTTTACAAGATCATCTTCAAACTATATTTCCTGAGCCTTTTGATGTCCAGAAAGAAGTTCAGTTGTTAGAAACCCATCCTATGGTCGATATGGTTTACCTAGAAAATAATACCAAGACTGAATTTGTTTTCCCACCAAAATATTTGCTTCCATATGTGGGAACGTACAAATTTCAAATGTGTCAGTTATTAAGTTTTGAGACTAAGCCTAATTACTTTAAGGAATTAGAATCAACACATTTGTGTAAGAATGACCACCTTCATTGTAGTCAATTGTGTGGGTCAAATCTGATTGAATTTGAGGATCCATAATTATTCAGGTTATTATTATGTGCTTCTAAGTTCTTAGTTGAGTTATTCCAGACTCTACAACCTGATTCTTTTGATCCTGCATACGAGGAAATCCAGCCCATGAAAATATTTTATCTAGACCCTTTTATAGAGCATGAACCTGAACCACAGCTAGAAGTAGTTTTCTTAAACAGGAAACTAGATAAGAGTGTGCTCGGTTTGTTCATTTTCTTGGCCTGTTGTAGTTTCCTTTTATTTGTGATAGCACTATTTGATTCAGATGACTCACAGTTGTTCCGACTATTTTTATATGATTTCATGAGTTGACTAATTTTTTCTTAGTCTGGCGAAAAACTTTAAACTTAGCACTTCTTGGGAGGTAACCCATGCTCATGCGACACTGGTAATATCTTTCCTTAACTCCTTTCCTTCGATTGGTAACAGTTTCTCCTTGTTCATGTTTTTAATCATTCATCTTTAGAACATTGAGGACAATGTTAAATTTAAGTTTGGGGGTAAGGGAGAAACTTTTAAGTGCAAAATAAAACTCCAAAATTTAGAAGCTTGTGAACAATTCAGGATGACACTAACCATTCTAGGTAGATGTAAAATTAGCTCTTTTATAGGAATTGGTGTGCCCGATTAAATGGTCTATTCATAAAAGGACAGAGTTCAGGTGTTAGAAATAACATGATAGTTGTCACCATATCTTGGAGTCTATCTCAACCATATCACCTTCTGTTTTTATTTTTGCAATTTTTATGTTTCTCTAAGTGATTTGGTGGGGCACCAGTATCGAATTGTTATCGCCACCAGGATGAAATAGAGTGTTTAAGATCAAGCCCCAATATTTTAAAAAATAAAATAAAATAAATCGAGTATTGACACTTTGATAGCAATATGTGTGTGTTTTCTCTGTCTCTGTCGCCTAAGCAAGCGTGGAACGCAGGATCCATGAGAACTATCATATAAGATGCTGATAAGGATCATGCGCTTGGATTCATTTGATCCAATCATGTTGTCAGTATATTTAAATAATAAATAATTGTTTTGTTTTCAATAAATCGATCGTTGAGACCCTTGTATATACCAGTTGAGTCGATATTAGTATAAGGATTAAGACCAGTGGGAGTGTATCTCAATCCATTAGGATTTATTTTGGCACTGACCTTCAGACAGATATGGGAAACACCATTCACCTTAGTCAATATGCACAAACTTCATCATCTCCATATCCATCTTCTAAAATCTTTTCATGTGATTGAACTTTGAAAGATTCTGAGTATTGTGGTTGAAAAACTATCTAAGTAGAGCTTTGTTTTCTTATATATGAATTTTAGTATGCTGAGTGCAAACTCGTGTACAATTTGGACTCATATAGGGTAATGATTCCCATAGCTGAAGAATTTAGTACGCCAACTAAATAGCTTTTTTAGTGTTTATCCTCAATCATTCATAAGTAGCTAGGATTTGGAGTAAAGTTTTTGTGGGTATACCTCTTGTAAACCCTCACGAGACAAAACTCGTCCACTAGGGAAACCTAGGGGTTTAAAGGCTTACTACATATGCTAAATGTAGTCGTGATTCCTACGAAAGTGAGTTAGGATTTTATTTTCTATATTAGATTTGCTCGAGGACTAGCAAATAGTAAGTTTGGGGGTATTTGATAGACACATTTTTGTGTCTAAATTGCGTTAAATTCTCTATTTTGTTAGTGCTTGATCTTATACTCATTATGGGTTTTTATGTCTTTGTAGGTATTTTTGAGAAATAAATATTTGTGGAAAAATCGGCTCAAATATTTGTTAAATGCACCCATAAAAATTGCTAAAGACACCCAGAAGAATTGTTAAAGGAACCCACCAGTTGGATTACGGGCACCCCCCTTTCAAATTCAAATTCCTGAAGGGCGGGAAATGTTCTTCACGCGAGAGAAAAATTCTGGATTAGTTTTGAACCGAAGTTTATGGGATTTAAAGGCTGTTTTCGATATCTAAAGGAAGAAACAATCAAAAGAAGTGGAAACACGTCATTCATGAGAGTTCCATGCCGTGAAACAAGGCTGCAGTTCATGTTACGACCGGAAAAATAATTGTACTCTGATTCGGATTAACCAAGTATTTGGAGTTGGATTTGGATTGTTCTTTGTGTTCTAATCGGTTAAGAAGGGTTATTAGGGTTCACTAATCTTATAAATAGCAAAGAATATCAAGAAAGAAATCATCTGGAGACAACCGAAAAAATTTAGGAAGAAAAAAAGTTACGCTGTGAAGAGGAAGAAGAAGAACAGACTACGCCAAAGAACTGTCATTTGCTCTGTCACATTTTCTTTCGTAATCTACTGCACTCAGAAACCGTCCTTTATTCTCTGTGTAGTTTTCTCTTTTCAGCAACACAGAAAACAGTCTCTGCAACACTTATATCCGTATCTTTTTTCTGTGTTACTTCTGTTTTTCTCTTCTTTTAAGCACTTTGAGCTATAAACATGTATTTTGAGAGGGTGTTTGACATGAGGAGCTAAACCCCATTGCTGAGGCGACGGAGGAAGCCATTTTCCAATAATAAAGTGGTATATTTTATTTTATTAATTTTTTTTGCAATTCTTTTACTACTATTTGCTTTGAATTAAATTTAAAAAAATGGTTTTTATTAATTAGTTGTGTTTTCTTTTGATGGGTCATGCTGAGTTTAGAGCTTTTGATGTCTCATACTTTTGATTTACAACTATTATTTTAAAATCTAACTTTGGCAATATTTTGAATAAATTAAATATATGATTTGCAAGATAATTACCAATGTTAAATCACTTGAAAATTTGGCTAATGGTGGAATCCTTAGTCTCAGTTCTTTCCTTAATTTGAAATCAATTTTACTTTAATCTGCTTTATTTTTAAGTATTAAAAATTAGGTTATCGAATATTTACAAGTATGAGTAACGAATCTTTTACCACTATTTAAAACAACATCACTTTCCTGTCAAGTGTACCTAACAGCAAGCTTGCTATTCCAAACTTGCCTGTCCAAGCTTGTCCGGCTTACCTAGTAACAAGTTTTCCCGTCCAACCTTAGCAATCTTTTCCGTCCAACCTTAGCAAGCTTGTCCGTCCAACCTTAGGAGGGCTTGTCTATCTCACCTAGCTAAGCTTATCCGTCTTAGCTAACAGGCTCAACTTGTTTATCCAAGTTAAGTCTCTTGCCTTGTCTATCAAAGACATACTATGCCTCATTCATATATTTTATATGTGGCCTCACACATATATATTTTCATGTGTGGCCTCACATACATATTCTTATACTCAGCATGTTATATACACACTTCAGTCCTCTAACTATGAAAATATGTACTGATGGATAAGGAATGAGGAAATGCATCACGAAAGTTGTTCGTACATATCTCTGCTACAACATACTAAAAGGGCATCATATTCCGACCAACGGTCTAGGAGATATAGCCTAAACCCTAGACGAAATAAAAGATGAATATTGTCATAATTTTTCCTAAAATATTCCTGGAGGTTGTTGTTTGCTCCCTTTGACTGCCAAAACTATCTATAAACCTAAATCCTTCCGCGGAAAAAGATAGCTGACGATTTTCCATTTCCGAATTGCGGTTAACCATCGAAAACGGACATTGTATGAAGAATCTACAACGTTTTTACTAAAGGGTCTTATATCTGAATTTTCTAACGACGAAAATCAACTCAAATATTTTCTTCCTCACTCTTTCACGACCATCCATCACCTCTCGCTAATGACATGAAAGAAAATGTTTGACCTAATCAATGCTTGTATCACTTATTCAGTTCAGCTTGTCAGTACCGGTTGACACATTCGAACTCTCACTGCTCACTTGAGCACACCAGAGTCTTGACATAAGGCCTAAATAAATACATATTTATTTTCAGTCTACCTGCTCCTTACAAGTCTCACTAGTCCTGTCAGGCTCATCAAGATTCATTATTCATGTCTAGCCATGCATGACAATTCATAAGTCAACTTGACTAAGCAAGTCACAACTCGACTTCACACTAAGTAGTATTTTCTACTAAAAATCATACGAGACATCAAAGATGTCACAAATAGGGGGATATTCACTAGGGTATTGGTCTGGCGGTCTACGACACGTGATGGAGCAATGCACCCACTACAGAGAAAACTTTGAAAAGTACGATCAGCAGTTGAGTAGGGAAGTGATAGGTTGAGCAACCTTCCATTCAACCTCAAACAGAGTGGGGAACGGTTGTCAACACTTTCTCCACATTCTCCAGTTCACCACTACTCAACCATCGACACTTTCTTCCAGAGAGGAGGTTAGGTGAACGGTTACAATAGCTATGATATTAATAGATTCTCAATCTATTGAACAGAGAACAAGTCTAAGAGAAACAAGGACGATAAGTCTAACACAGAACAACAGAATTTGAACTGGATCATTCAACTTTCTCACATACAGAGAATTTTTCATAGCTATTCACACCTATTACATCCCATAGAGTCTGATACTCTAACCTCAATCTTTCTCTTGCTTCCCTCCCTAAGACCAACCCTTCTCCTTCTCATTTGTGACTGAAGCAAGACTGGAATGGCCATCGCTTGGTTTAGGCCAGGATTGTACAGATTGATCACTCGAATCTAAACAAAATACTTCAACAGTACAAATGTTTAAGGATAAGACGGACATTCATCTACTCACCCCACTTTTCCCAATTTAACCTCTTAATTTTTTATCTCCACAAGTAATTACATACACGATCAGAGTTACTGAATGAATCAGCATTTTATCACTGTACAAAATCGTTAGAATAACACTGGTGCTTACTACAACATTCCCAGATATTCTATGATTTTTACATAACAAATCTCAAGCTCCTAGATGGATTGTCCACTAGTATAGAGCAAATTTGAGTATCATTTGGTGTTATATTCCACAGGCGAATTCCCAAAATTACCTTTTGTCAACACTCATTTAAAAGAATAGTGTTGACTTACTTAAATACCTATACAAATTTGTATAAACAAATATCAAGCTCCTAGATGGATTATCCACTAGTATAGAGCAAATTTGATTATCATTTGGTGCTATATTCCACAGGAGAATTCCCAAAATTACCTTATGTCAACATTCATTTCAACTGAATAGTACTGTTGACTTACTAAAATACCTATATAATTTTGTATAAACAAATATCAAGCTCCTAGATGAGATTGCCCAATAGTATAAAGCAATTTGAGTATCATTTGGTGATATATTTCGCAGCTGAATGCCTAAAATTACCTTACGTCAATATTCGCGCTCAACTGAACAATATTGACTCACTAAAATACCTATATGGCTTTTATATAAAAGTATATAACAAGTTACACAGACCTTGTCCGTCTTAGCCATAGATACAGACCTTGTCCGTCTTAGTATTGGATATGAGACTCGTTTGTCTTAGCCTGAGCACAAGGCTCATCCGTCTTAGTCATGAGCACAAGGCTCATCCGTCTTAGTATTAACTACAAGAATTGTCTGTCCTAGCTTGAGTACATGACTCATCCGTCTTAGTCTTGGCTACAAGACTCGTCCCCAGCTCCTAGATGGATTGTCCACTAGTGTAGAGTAACTCGAACTTATTCCAGGTGCAACAATTCTGCGACTGAATCCCTTGAACACATTTCATATATACATATCAATATTAAGATTCATATTGAGTAATATTGATTCATTATTGTGTTCACAGTATCTATATAGACCTTCAGTACTTGGAATTCTATTTATCAATAATGCAATATTGAATTCATCCATGCCCAACTCTCAGCTGAGTTGCATGGACCTACTATTGTTCTATATTCACCAAGGCTCTTATTGAGCAATATTGAGCTTGTCTAAAATCACAGAACTTCCATAGATGAATTCCTTGAACTTGTTCTGTATATGTATCAATACTCGTATTCTAATCATCTCAGTGTTCTGAGGAATCACTGCCTCAACACTCATCTCAGTGTTCTGAGGCACCAATGCCTCAACACTCATCTTAATATTTTGAGACACTGATGCCTCAACACTTATCTTAGTGTTCTTTGGCACCACTTCCTCAAACACTCATTTTAGTGTTCTGAAGGCAGCATTGCCTCAACACTCTCTACCACCAACTAATATTCCAAAGACCTTCTCGTTGTTGTCACGGTAGAAGAAGAATCCTCAAAATACCTAAGAGTACAATTGCAGAAAGATCAAAAATTTCTCAAATAAAATAATAATAAATAAATATTATTCCAGCTAGACTTGGTCAGAAGTGGATTTGGTCCTTTTGTTATGCTAGTCTTACTTAGCCGTACCTATCAAGCCCATGCTTGTACGCCCAGCTGTGCTTCCTCGCTTATCCATCCAGCTATACTTGTCTGACCACTTCCAAGTTTTGTTTTGCCATGGGTCTCTACTTTTCTATCCAATATGGCCTTCTAGCTTGCTTATTCGAAAGTTTAAGCCGACTACTACTCTTCTGGTAATATCTAACCATTTAACTATGAAAATTATATTTCGTTTTATTTCATCTAACGAACCACCATCTAGTTCTTACCACACAATATTACTCGCTCCATGCTAAGCAGGGGACTTAATATAGATGGTGGGGTTTTTTCAGGGGATAAAATAGTAAAGTATCACAGGTGTGCTCAGACACCAAATCAGGAATTGTGCTAAACACAAAACATAGCGTATACTAGATAAATTTAGCCTTGGACACTTCAATCCTTGCTTAAAGAAGAAACCAATGGAATAAACATCCTTCATTATATATTCAAGACGCAAGCAGATGGCCCAGAGGCCTAAAAGTGCGTTTTTATATCAAGATTGTCAGAAGCAATTCTATACTGCCCGATACAAAGTCGTAAACAGGGAAAAATTGGTAATGAGTCAATGTATGAGGTATATACCAAACTCTTCGTATGGATGTCCTCTACAACATACTAAAAAATCAGATCAATCGGACAACGGGCTAAGAGATATGATCAAAACATTCAACTAAGTCACAGTTGAAAATTCCTGAATTCTTCCTGACGTTTGTCTGTTTCGTCTTTTTGAGGCTCTGAACGAACTCAAAACTCAAATACTTCCGCGATGGGAGGTATCTGGTATTCTAGGCATCAAAAAGTTGGAATAGATCATCGAAAGAGGACTCCGTATGAAGATTTTACAGCGTTTTCAGTGAAAACCCTAAATCTGAATTTTCTGATGAAGAAATTTCACAAGAATTCTCTTGTCCGTCCAAGTCCAAGGGGCTGATGCCACCTCACCTTGTCCATCTTAGTACTATCACAATACTTGTGCATCTTAGTATTAATTTCAACACATGTGCGTCTTAGTCTTGGAACAAAACTTGTGAGCCATAGTCTCAAAGACAAAACATGTGAGCCTTAGTCTCAAAGACCAAACTTGTGCGTCTTAGTCTCAAAGACCAAACATGTACGTCTTAGTCTCAAGACTAAGGCATCTTACTTTTAAGCCTCAATACTTGAGTGTCTTAGTTTTATCGTGAATCTTAGTATGGCTTCAGTACTAATATGTCTTACTCAAGCTCAAATACTAATGCGCCTTAGTAATAACTTTAGAACATGTCCGACTTAGGTAAGACACATACCTTGTCCGTCTTAACCTTTGCTCCTAATATTAATATGACTTAATATTAATCCTAAACTAAGACGGCTTAGTATTAGTCATAAACTAATACGGCTTAGTATTAAATCCTAAACTAAGGCGGCTTAGTGTAGTCCAAACACTAATGCATCTTAGGAATTAGTACATAAACCTAATCCGACCTAGGCATTAGCCTAAGCTCATCCACCTTAGCATTAGCTCCTAATGCTTGCCTATTTGGGTTTTCTTCATATATAAAAGCTTTAAAACCCTAATTTGCCTATCAAATGCCATAATAGGCCTTATTTATATATGTGATCAGGATTGCATTTTAGATCTACTTCTGCATTTTTATCCATTTGACCGAAAATGTCGTATTTTAGTCCAATCGAGCTTTATTGATAAAATACTGTAAAACTAAATAAAACCATCAAATATGTAAAAAATAAAGGAATAAATAAATGTAAATTAAGATGTAATTATCTCATGTTTTCAAACTCATCAAATACCCTTAAACCTACAGTTTTCTAGTCCTCGGGCAAAATTAAAATGAAAAACTAACCTAAAAATAAAATAAAAATCCTAACTCACTTTCGCAGAAATCGCGTTAGCATGTGTAACAAGCATTTAAACCCCTAGGTGGTCCTAGAGGACGAGTTTTATCTCGTGAGTGTTTACAAGAGGTATACCCACAAAACCTTTACTCCAACTCCTAGCTACCTGTGAACGATTGAGGGTAGACACTAAACATGTTATTTAGTTGGCTACAAAATTCTTTGGCAATGGGAGGAATTACCTTATTTTGAATCCAATTGTTGTACACGAGTTTTCACTCAAGCGTGCTAAAATTCATATATAAGTAAACAAAGCACTACTCAGAAGTCGTACAATGGATCACGATACTCGGAATTTAACAAACCACAATCATATGAATAGATTAAGAAGATGGATATGGATATAGAAGTGTGCGCATGTTGACTAAGGTGAACGGTGTTTCCCAGAATATCTTTATGAACATTATGCCAATATGAACCCTAATGGATTGAGATACGCACCCACTGGTGTGAATCCTAATTCGAGTATCAACTCAGCTGGTATATACAAGGGCCCCATCGGTCGATTTATTGAATATATATATATATATATATATATTATTGAATGTATCGACAACATGATTAAATCATTTGAATCCAAGCGCATGCTCCTTTTCAGCAGATTACATGATAGTTACCATGGATCCTACGTTCCAGCTTGCTTAGGCGACGGAGACAGAGAGAACACACACATATTGCTATATCCAAGTATCAATTTTTTTTTATTGGTCAAGTTCAATTAAATAATGGGGCTTGATCTCAATCATTATACTTCATCCTTGCGGCGACAACAAGGCAATACTAGTGCCCCACCAAATCACTTAGAGAAACACTAAAAATTACAAAAATAAAAACAAAACGTGATATGGTGATGACTCCGAGATATGGTGATGACTATCATGTTATTTCTAACACCTGAGCTTTGTATTATTATGAATAGACCATTTAGCTGGGTCCCTCAACTCCTACAACCAAGAAGTTTGTTTCCATCTACTTAGAATGGTTAGTGTAATCCTGAATTGTTCACAAGTTTATAAATTTTGGAGTTTTTTTTACAACTAAATTTTTTTAAATTTTTCTCCCTTACTCCCAAACTTAAACTGAACATAATCCTCGATGTTCTAAAGATAAATGAAAGCATGATCATTGAGAAACAATGAACAAAGTAAAAAGAAATAGGGAAGGATATTACCAGCACCGCGTACCAAAAGCATATGGGTTTCCTCCCATAGAGCGCTAAGTTTAAAGTCTTCATCCAGAACAAGAAATGATTAGTCACAATTTACGAATCTTACAATAATAATCGAAATAATTATGGATCCTTGAAGTCAATCAGATTATATTTAACCACAATGGAATATATGAAATTGGTGGTCATTCTCATAAAAATGTGTCGATTTAAACTTTATAAAATAATCAAATTTAGTTTCAAAAATTAAAAATTGACACATATGAAGTTGAAACATTACCACATTTGGTAAATAAAATATTGGTAGGACAATAAAATCAATCATGGTATCATGGACCAGGTAAACCTCATCAACCAGAGAATGGTTTCTGACGACTGAATTTCATTCTGGACAAAATCAGGCTCGGGAAAACGTTTTTGAAGATATTCTCTTAAAATGGTAGAGGCACATATATCAAGTCCCAAGTGAGGGATATTTCTACGAGTTAACGGT
Organism: Papaver californicum; assembly: GCA_023531435.1. Classification (NCBI taxonomy): domain Eukaryota; kingdom Viridiplantae; phylum Streptophyta; class Magnoliopsida; order Ranunculales; family Papaveraceae; genus Papaver; species Papaver californicum. Next base: position 2,784,171 of record JAJJMC010007139.1, on the reverse strand, counting down.
AAAGCACATGGAGAATGATAATCACCCCAAAACTTAGAATTTTGGGTGTCTCTAGATAGACTAGTCATGATTTCCCTAATTTCTAGATCATCAGATTTCTGAAAATGGTCAATTGCTTCTTATAAGTTATAAATAAGAGGTGCATTCTCACTCATATTTAAGATCTCTACGAGTCTATCTTCTTCGTTTGAGAATATTCTTCCTGAATCGTTGGACTCTAAAATACTAGTCTCGGAATAGATCAGTTCCTCTAAACCATCATCGTCATCATAATAACAAAAAATATTTCACCGTCTATAACAATGGTATCTCTAGTTAAATCCATTTCCTATTTAATAGGTAAATAATCATTAATATTATTAGGATCGGAACTAGAGACATCATTATTATCATGAAGCTCAAATGGTGTAAAAATTTCCTGATCATTATGATTAAGGATTTCAATTTCCTCATCAACAATATCCTCATCATCATAATAATATGAAGATGATTGAACCTTATCTAAATAATTAGTGTCTTCTATTCTAACCTTATCCTCTAGATTAGGTAAATTTTATCATTGTTATCAAGGGTAAAATTGGAAACACTGTTTTAGCAATTAAGTTCATTTGGTGCAGTACTAGCAGTTGACCGTTCATCTTCAATTTTCCCCTCGTCTAAACGTGCATTAAGTTCACTGAGAGTGGTACTTAAAGCTTCAAGTCTTTTTGTCATCTTCCGTCAATTTTCATCTATTTGATCGAGTTTATCATTCCAAGAATCAGACGAAAAATCAAGAATTTGTGAAGTTTCCATGTAGCGCCTGGGGGCATCTTCTAAAGATGAAAAACTAACATTTTGCTCAGTATAGTATTGTTCATTTACTCATTCGCACGACTGGTGAGCGTCCGGATAGTAATTGGGAGTGGTATGAACCATAACCTTTAGAAGGCTGGTAGTGGTCCCAAGTACTATCTACACTATAGTCATAGTACGGATAATGTCTATTTTGAGATTCAGGTCGATAATCATTGTATTGGTCCTCATAATACCAGTTCAATATATTTTTTTTATTTGTGCACGTGCAAATGCAGGTTCGACTAAATAAGGTAAGGTCAGTTACCTTAGCAAAATATACCTACAGTCAAAGACTGATCAAGGTACATGGCTAAGGCTCGTGGTGGTTCGACTGATAACGCCCAAAGGGTTCAGCTTACTATCCCACGCGTTTTCCTAAAATTCGGTGTCGGAAGATGCAATTGATGTGTGCAAGTGTGTGTTTTTTATGATAAAAATAAAGAAGATAATAACAAAATAAAAAAAAAATATATATAAAGAAAATAATCCTAATTTACGTATTTACAAGGAAACAAAATAAAATCTAAATAATCAAATTATTTACTAAGATAAATATTTACAAAAATCTAAAAGAGAAAATAAAAATTGGGATTATTTTACTTACCTTTTCGACAGGAAAATTCTATTCCACAAATAAATGCCAAATATTATCTGCACACCAAAAATAAAACAATACCCAAAGTAAAATCTAGAAAATAAAATAAAATAAATTCTAATTACATAACACGAAATTGAAGAAAAAAAATAAAAATCACAAATTCCAAATCTCCGACAGCGGCGCCAAAACTTGATGGGATATTTTAATTTAATTGTCGTAAGTGTACGACTGTCGATTTGATAGTATACAGATACAATTCGTTCCATAGAGATTTTAAAAATTGCAATTCCTAATTATTAATTAATCAATGTGCTAAAATTATAAAAATTTAAATTGTGAAAATAAAACTAATGAAATAAATAAACGAATAAAATAGAAAACCTAGGACTATAAATTCCATCACTGCTATGCATATTAGATTATCAAACGAAATTCTCAATAAAATTCTTCAAACTGTCACAAGACGATTTAAGACTCGATTGACGTCTTGAAAAATAAAAATGATTAAACCAATTAACATTCTCAAAATACTAACAATGTTCTTCACTTAAGATGTTGATATATAAAAGAGAATACAAACCATTAAATAAGCATAAGGACATATGAGGAAAAACTATTATCATTATAAAAAAAAATATAGAACCAAAAAAAATTATTATTAAAAATAAATTAAATACCTCTAACATATATCGTAGGACTTCCTCTTTAACTCTAGTAGAGAGATCAATTCACCATTACAAAAATAAAAGAAAATAAAAATCGAAAACTAAAAGGACTAAACTAACTCCGGACTTGAACTCCCCTTCTTGCAGTCGACTTTCATCCTTTATGTATAAATCACTCGGCTCCCAAGTGTATGCTCCAAAATCTCTACTTCCCATATCAGCCGCAATTCATTAAAATGGTATTATCCCATTGATTTATATGAAGAAATAAAATTTTATTTATATATTCGAATTGTTGACGGGACGCATAGAGAAATCTTCTTCTACTTCTCTTATACCAAGAGTGGAATCATATATAGATTGTTAATGATATTCACCAAAGATTCTTTCCTTTCACACCAATTCTTCACCTACATAAGGCATTAGTAGATGCGTAATGCTTTGGTTTTAATAAGTAAACAAAATCTTGTTGTATTATCCACACAAACGTGTCTACCGAAAAAGCTAGCACATTAGTGATCCAATTCTACACATGTAGCCAATCATCCTACACCCAATCACTGACTGCCACATTTAGAATATTATTAGTGCTCCTCCTTTCGTGTTCGTCAAATGACTCTTAATTTGCAGCTCCAAATGCACGGATGATACACGACCATTTTCGAGCTACTAGCGGATCTTATTCGTCTGTATTTTTGCATTTTAGACCGTCTTCTGCATTTTTGTCCATTTGACCGAAAGCAACGTATTTTAATGCAATCGAGCTTTATCGATAAAATACTACAAAACTAAATAAAATCATCAAATGTGTATAAAATAAAGGACTAAATAAATGTAAATTAAGATGTAATATGTCATGTTTGCACACTCATCAATCTTTAATTGATTGGCTTTGCTTTTGGTTAATTGATTTTGCTACTAAATTGCCTGATGAATTTCATGATATCTTTGTTACTATCCTCTTGTCCCTTTGGAATTGCAGAAACAGTTTGATTTTAACTCCAGGAAGGAATCTCATCAGTATGTGATTTGTAGAGCTAAAGTGTTGTTTATAGTTAGAGCCCCATATTAAAAATCCATAATAGCATAGTTATATCTAGTCATGATTCGTGGATGCCCCTACCAGTAGGATGGATCAAATGTAACACAGATGGTGCCTTTGATGACTTAACTATGGCGAATGGTGCAGGATATGTGATGAGAGATTCAGAGAAGAAAGCCTCCTTTTGCGCCTAAATATCTTTTGATGTGGATTCGGCTGAAGAATCTGAAGCTCGTGCGGTTTGGGCAGCCCTCAAGAAAGTAGTTGAGTTGAAGATTTCCCTGTTAATAATTGAGAGCGATGCCAAGACACTGATGGACCAATTCTCTCGACGATGTTTTGACGGAATCTCAAGAACACATGCAATTTTCAAAGACATCAGTTATTTTGCTTCTCTTCTTGCTGTTTGCAAATTTTCTTTTCAGTCTCGAAGTTGTAATTCTGTAGCTCATGCTTTGGCTTACTGGGCTAAAATTAATACTTCCTCTATGTTCTGGTCAATTCCTCCTATTTGGCTCAGACCAATAGTTGAGGATGACTATTATCCTTCCTGAAGGCCCTCGTTTTTTTGTCTTTACAAAAAAAAAAGTCTAATATATTCCCTTTATGGTTTATTTCAAGTGGGTATGGAAAACCATAAACTCAAGAAAGTAACCATTTTGGCTTAGAGTGATCGTGCTTAACCAAACAGTGTATCACGTTCCCTCTGGAGTGCATAATTTCCAGATTGAAACCATCCTTCAAAAGGAGTAATAAGCCTCAAACAAGGCCAATAGAGGGCACGAAGTGCCTAATAGGAAAGTTAAGATGATTAGAATGTCTAAGAGTCTTTTTCAGAGTGAATCTTAGTCTCGGATAAAAATATAATGTCTGGGTTGTGAGATTGAGAAAGATTCCCAATATGATATCTACTAGATGTTGCGCCAAAACCTTAATAATTCCAGGCTATAATTCTCATGTTGATCGAGGTTGAATGCAAGTTACCAATGGAACATTAGTATGAAATACTAAGTAAAAAGAAGAAGTGTTGGAGTAGCAGGTGCTGAAATGCAAGATGCACAGGTTTGAAACAAAACAAACAATATGGAAACAAGTATGAGAGACTTGCAGTACAATAAGAATAACAATGAAAGAAAATAGAATTGAACAAATAGCTTGGTTAACTATTACGCGTTTTTCTTTGGATTCCAAAGTTCATTTTTTCTTTGTAGGAATAAACTTTTGAACGTTACTTAAAGCCACGGTTTTTTCCTCTCATCCCAAGTTGAAGGGTCTAAGAGTTTGTCCAAGAGCTAGTCTAACAGCAAAGCTTTCCAAGTGAAATGATCGTCATCTTTGAACTTTGTAATGTTGGTGAGTGTATGCAGAGGAGTACTAGAAATTCTAGATGAATCTATTATCCGGAAAAAGAGAAGGACAAATGACAATAAAAAGTAAAAAGTATCTATATATTAAATTAACTAACTTGGTTACGGCCATCAAGTTGAGCAGCATTGAACACCTAGCAATAGTACAGACACAGAAAGATCATTCATTCTTCAAATGAGAAATCATAAAACAGCTTGTAAGCCTCGATCACTTCTAAGTACCACATTGCTTCTCTATCAGGAAACCCTGAAAGATCAACCATTTTGTGAACCTGCATGACAAAAGCAACATTAACACTAACAATTAAAGCATATAAAGACGACAAACGTAATCCCACAACTTCCATTACTCAAACAAGGGTTATTTTATGATCGTTTATCAAAAGTTTAAGCAAACAAATAAAATAATTTATCTCGTAATTGCATTCTTTGTTAATGTTGTTCATAGATTATCTAACCTAGTTGGCATTTGCAAACTATGTTTATTCATAAAACCCTGACTTAGTAATTACCATAAGCAGCAAAAATACACTTGATTGTTCACAAACTTGAGTCAGTAATTACCACAAACACCAAATATGCACTTTTTCATTCATGTTCTAAATGATCCCATAGAAATCCAAATAAAATACCGTACCCTGATCAATGGAAATTCACCTGGACGCATGGCGAGCAAACCAACAACCATCACATACATTCCTACACAAACAAAAGAGACGAAAGAGAAATTCAATAAGATGCACCATTTTTGCAGTAAAAGTTAGAATGAAGAATGTTAGATTAAAGAACCTATTTTCCAGTTACGGAGGAGAAATTCGTTGGACAGTTGAAGTTCTACAATCCCAGTTCCATCATCCAAATAGAAACGGCCTTGTTCTATTTCTGCAACCAGAGTTCCCTGCAGTTTCCGTTTGTGTAACAATATTTAACATGTCGAAAAATGAAGTAAAGCTTGAGAAAAAAGGAAGGATTCTTTCGTTTTTGTTGGGGGAATACAAAACCTGAATCCAAGCTCTCTGGAAAAGCGTACCACCATAAGTCATGCCAGATTTTGAAGCTGAAACGTTTTTCAACTGTCCACTCATCAGTTTCAATGCTCCAAGTTTGAAATCCATCTCTCACTCTCTCCCAACTTGGAGAAAACTCTGTATCTTCCCTCTTTATGTTTTTCGGTCAGGGAGGTGAGAGGTTAAGTCCGCACTCTAGAGTTCAAGTTTATGCCACAGAAAGTACAAATTATTTTTATTAAATCACAAATCTAACAAAATTCATGAGACATTATTACTCCCATAACTGAAATTTTACATTACAACAGCTATATATACTCATTAGAACCCTACAAAATCTCACAAAGATGGGTTCCACCCGAAGGTTAATTTGAAATTTAAGTTAATAGTAATCTCTGCAAGAGCATTCACCATTTTTAAAACGATGAAAACCCGAAACATCTCTGAGATAAATCTCTCGTTTGGTTATAGACGAAACATGCTTGAAAAACATATGACAATCTCCACACAAATGAATGTTCTTCACAACTCTAATTGGTTTTCCCACCTTTGTCGTCAGGAGTCCATATGTGGCAGCAAGCTTTGCACTGTGATAGAACAGGAACTCTTTCTTTTGATGTTCCTCTACTTCGTGAAGAACGAAGCTTGTGTCAGGGACGTATCCGGCTTTTATGGATTCTAAGATGAGTATGTCCAATCCACTGTAGATATCCTTTGTACTTGGATGAAATTTATCTCTCGTAAAAAATGTATGGATTTTGTTTTGATGAATGATCCAACTTTGAGCTGGGTTCTTTTTCAACCCTTTCAGTCTCATGTCCACTCTAATCTTCTCAGAGCAATGCCATCTCCCAGAAGCCGAATAAAGATTAGAAACAAGTACATATGAAGCCGGATCTTTTGGCTCGATAGAAAGAAGATGTTTTGCTGCCAATCTTCCAAGGTTTGCATTTGATCGCAACCTACAACTGCCGAGTAATGCACGCCATACCAAAGCATCAGATTCAATATTCATGTTATTGATCATTTCTTCTGCCTCATCAAAGCAACCCCAGTAACCCAATACACTGATCATAGATGCATAATGTTCAGAAGTTGGTTCAATTCCATACAGATTTTGCATGGACATAAACAACTCCCGACAATAATCTAACAGGTTTGAGTTTGTATATTTAAAAGCCGAAAGAATTAACATAAATGTGAGAGAGTCTGGCTTTATACCCATTTCCTCCATATTCGACCACACATATAATGCCTTGTCTCCATTTCTGTGAAGAACATGCCCGCTGATCAAACCGTTCCATGAAACTATATCATGTTTTGGCATCAGATCAAAAAACTTAACCGCGTCTTCCATGTTTCCACACTTGAAGTACATAGCGACAGTAGCATTCCCTACATGTAAATCATACTGAAAACCAGACTTAAGAGCATAACAGTGGATCTGTTTCCCCATTTCATAGGACCCTAAACTTCCACAGACAGTAAGAGCTGCAGTAGATGCTACTTCGTCCACCCTCACTCCTCCATCGGCTTGCATCTCGCAGAAAAGAGACATTGCCTCGTTATGCTGCCCGTTTCGAGCATACCCACAAATCATTGATGTCCAAACCATCGACTCGTTCTGTTTACACAACCACTTGGTGAACAATTTCTGAGCATCAACTGTTCTCCCACACTTCATGCACATATCGATCAACGCAGCTTCAATCCAAGCATTATTCGACCCACAACCACATTTAACAACAAACCCGTGAATCTGTTTGCTGACCTTCACATCCGTAATCACAGCACAAGCCGTTATTATACTACTCAAAGTGAAATCCGATACCTCCATGGAGTTCTCCAACATTCCTCGAAACATCTCCAAAGCCCTTGAGCCTTCTCCATTCTTGCAAAACCCAGCTAAAAGCGCATTATACGAAATACAATTCCTAGTCGGCATCTGATTAAAAACCTTCATTGCTGATTCAACCAATCCAAATTCCATACATCCAGCAACCATTCCTGTCCAACTTATAACATCTCTTACAGGCATCTTTAAGAAAACAGAAGCTACATCTTTCGCACTACCACAGTTGGTATAAAACCCAATGAGTGCATTATTCACGCTAACATTAGATCCAAACCCAATCTTAATAGCATGAGCATGAATTTCTTGTCCTTCCCTTAAACTATAAGATTCCTTGGACGCAGTAAGTAAACTCGAAATAGTAAAATGATCAACACAAAATCTATCACTTTTCTGTAAGTCGCGAAACCGTTCAAATGCTTTCTGATATTGGGAATCCTTAACCAAACCAGCTATCACAGTATTCCAGGACGCCAAATCTCGTTGAGATAATTCATCAAACACTTGAATGGCAGAATTCACAGAGCCCCATTTCAAATATCCACTCATAAGTGCATTTGATACATAGACAAATGAACAATAACCCATTTTTATAATTAACGAATGGACTTGAAACCCTAATTTAGAGTTCAAAATTCTAATACAAGCAGTCAAAATTGCAACAAAAGAGAAAGAATTGGGCTCAATGCCTGAACTTCTCATGACAAAAAAGAGACGGATAGCTTCTCTTTCTCGATTCGAGTTAGCATAAGCAGAAATCAAGGAAGTATAGGAAACAACATTAGGAGAGGATAAGGAAGAAAACAAATTCCGAGCATCAACAATTTTTCCAAGTTTGATATAAACAACAATAAGAGTGTTGAGTAAATCAGTTTCTTCCTGAAGTTTGAGAATTGAAGCATGAATAGCTCTAGCAAGGCTGTAATCATGGTGATGAAGGGAAAGACGAAGTAAATGGTGATAATTATCAGAAAAAGAATCAAGATTGTCAGTATTCGAGTTAAGGTTGTTAAAAGTTTGTGAAGGATAAGTAGGATAAATTTGAGGATGAGGATTAGGGTTTAAGGGAATTGAATAAGTGAGTGGGTTCGTTGGTTTGTGTCTAGTGGGAGAAAGTACTGAAACGGTTGTTGTGGTGGTGGATGGTGGAAGAAGAAGAGATTGGTGGCTGTAGGGTTTGTTTGGAAGACAGAGGAAAAGAAAAGAGGGGAGAATGGTTGTTGTGGCCATGTAAAAATGGCGGCAACATAACGTTCTTTACTGTCTCTCTAAGGTTTACCTCTCTAAACAAAGATGAAGAATGAAGATATGATATTTTTAGTAACAGGGAACAGAGGAGAGGAGATTTGTTTGGTTTTAGGTTCGGTTATCCAGTCCAGTTCCTTGCTTGGAACCGGAACTCATTAAAGTTCCTGGAGCAAGTGGCAGCCCCGATGTGCCTCTATTGCGGCTGCCCCGATGAAAAACGTTCTTTTGTGTGAATCAGGGATTTCTGATTTCTTTGGAATCAGAAATCTAGGAATGTCATGTTCATAAATTTGTTGGTGCGTCCATCGCCTGCCTTCTTTTGCCAAGATATGTGCAGCACCATTTCCAGTTCTATGTGTGAACCGAAAGCCCAAAATGTTATGTAGGTTGCTGGCTATTCTTTTTGCTTCTTCTAGTTCTATTAATGTTCTTGCTTTGCCAGCTGATTCAGTTTACTATGCCTTGTGCATAGTTAATTACTTTTCTTTCATTGTTTGCTTTGATCCATCTATAAATAGGTCGAAACTGAAACTGAAACTTAATTCTAAGCGGCCAGCGATTTAGAATCGGAACGTACTTAGAGGCTTTGGTTCAATATGATTCTAACCACCATCAAAGAGAAGGCGCGCCAGTCCTAGACTCCTAGATAGGGCGAAAACCTCCATGGAATAAAATTATCATCCTTTAATCTGTTTATCAAAAAAAAAAAAGTCTGCGTTTGCAGATGCAGATTTATGTTTGCTGTATTGTTTCTCAATGAGGTGAATCCATAAAAGAACAAAATCCGAGTATATAGTGTCCAAAATGAAGTCCAGGACCCAAAACACAGATGGAAACCTTGAGAGCCTTATATCTAAGCTACGAAGTCCAGGACTCGAAACACTGCATTGAATGAGCTACAAATTGGATTGCTACACTGGCCATATTTGTGTCTAAATAGTGAAGGGAATATCAACATACTGGTTTTCAATCACAAAAGTGCAAGTTTAATCTAGTTAGTCATGCTTAAACATGCCATAAATACCCTCAATGCAAATGGAGTGAGGTACCTTATGTAAATTTCAGCACAAAGAAGATCCTAATAAAACCCTATTCACCAACTTGCTCAGTTCAATTGCCTAACTACAACTGCAACCAGCAGTTTAAAATTAAAACAAAAACTATCTTCGCTTAAACATCCATTTCTAAACATATTTAAAAAGATAATACAACTGATTAAGTAGAGCAGAGTGTTATCAGTAGATAGTTTAGCCAATAAGGTTGATCCCTTGAGTAAGAAGATCATCAGCTAAGATCTTGTTTGCAGCTTCTGATGGATGAAATCCATCCCAAAACACATACCCAGTGGCATTCGAACAAGTTCCAGCGGTCCTTGCGTTGCATAACAGCGACGTCTCAATCGTTCCTGTCCCACAACATGCTTTCCTCGTCTCAAAAAACCCTGTAACAATAAGAATCACATATCAAAGTCCACACGATACAAAGTTGATAAGAAACTGTTTATTTTTACGGTTATGACGCCGTTCGTACCATGCTCAGAAGGTTTGCTGACAAGATCAAGGAGAGGTTGGTAGATATCAAAGGTGACCATTTTAAGGCCAGAAAACTTCTTTTGCAAACCATCAACAGTGTTCTTGAGCTTGTTATTGAATGAAATTGCATCTTGGTTCATCCTATCTACACACTGATTACTCCCAGAACCAAACAAAGTGATTGCTGCGGGCAAACATCCAATTGGTGGTAATGATGTTACTCCAATTCTCCTCGCTCCTAAACCATATAGATTCTGTAAAACATTGTTGCAAACTCAACATTATTTCACTATGAAAATAATTTGATGAAATTGAGCAGTACTATAAGAAATTAAGTTTGTATTGGTTACCTGAATGAAGGTATAAACATATTTTTGGAGTTCAGTTGAGAACTGATCAGGTGTATAAGATCGGTACAGAACCGGATTGATGTAGTAGTTTTGAACAAAGTCACTACTACCAGCACTTATCAAGTAGATTGAATCAGATATTATTGAAGTAGCTTTAGCTGTCCCAGCAATCTTTACCAACTTTCCTTGATACTCCTTGTAATACTCTAACTGTCGTGTCAATGAAATTGCACGCTACAACAACAATAGCAAATCAAAACAGATTGCTATTAATAGCAAAAGAAGAAAGAGACTGAGTGAGTGAGTGAGTGAGCATCTTACATATAATTGTGAAGTTCCATCATAATAACCAGAAGCACCAGAAGCAAAGTTGGCTCCTTTCAAGAGATGTTTTCCTTTGGCTTCAGCACTAAGATAAGGAGGTGGGTATGAACTGAAACCAAGGTTTTCAGCTGGAATTTGGACACAACAACAACAACAACAAAAAATCAAATATACAAACCCATTAGAAGTATTGATGACAAAAAAGACAATACAGAAATTCAAGAAATTAAAACTAGGGGCTTTGAGATGGATATGTACCAGTGAAGTCAGTCGCAAGTTTTCCATTGCAAAACCTTCCAGTTGGGGAGTGAGAAGTGTAATCTCTTCCATAAGGAGGGAAGTTAGCTTTTACTAGAGTGTAAAGGTTATTGTTGTTACCAGCATCAACAACAGAATCACCAAAGATGAAAAAACCAGGTACAAGTTGGCCATGACAAACAGAGAAAAGAGTAACAAGAAGATGAAGAAGAAGTAGAGAAGTGCATGAGAAACACTTCCTTGAGAAACCCATCGGTGGACACTTGGTAACAGCAATGAAAGTTACTAGGCTAGCCAGCCTTTTAACAATGAAATAGAGGAGATATGTGATCAGGTAAGATGGAGTAGGTGGTGCGGTAAGAAGCATTTAAGAGGAGAAGATGATGAATATGAAGTTGGTGTGGTAAATAAGGTGCAATAACTTGTGTGTTTAGGGCTAGAGTTTCAAGGCATCTCTGAACAAGTTCAGAGCTATAAGGTGTCATGTTTTTGTACATCACTAGAGTATAAATATGGTTTCATTAGTTGAAAACATAAGTTATCAGTCAACATGCATAATGAGCCCATTCTCATACGGAATCTATTGCCCCATACATACAAATAGTACGCAGTTTTCTAAGGAAGAACGTAAATATGGAGGAATAAAGGGAATTGCTTCTAAGTTCATACTTCTAAACGTAACTACTACTAGTATTACTAAAGCAATGATGATTTCTCACTCTACAGATCTCTTGCAGGGTGCAGTTAATTGACTTCACTGTAAACTGTAATTTTTGTATTGTGTGCCAAGTGATGACATACTGAATCAGTTTGAATTGATTAAGGTTAGTTGGGAAGCCAATAAATCCAGTCAAAAAAGAATGTCAAAATTATACTGGTGATAAAATAGAAGAGATCTCTGTCTTTCAAATTCAGTCCTTCTACAGGACCATCATCATCATCATATCTTTTTACATACATGCATAACAATGCCATGTGCAATTTATCAAGTCTATGGGGCAAAAATTGCTTCACCTCTCTTCTCACTTGGAACGTACACAAAACTTTCCATGAATTAGCAATAAAAAGTAGTAACAAGTCAGAAATGGCTCTTATATTATCAGCTTTGAGATCTTAAACATTGACAAGAATAAGCATCTCAAATACAACTTTGAACACTGTATATGGTAAAACTATTGTTTCAAAATTTCAGTCCAAATTAAGGGTAAAATTTGATCACCTAAAGTTGTTTGTCCAAAAAGAAAAGAGGCTGCTAAATGTTACTGCATTAAAAGCCGGAAGGCTTCATTAGCGAGCTCTTCAGTGCAATCAAATCCAAGGTTATTGACGCAATCGTGAAATTCATCCATCTCAGCTTGCCCAACTTGGATGCCCACCAACACATTTGCACCAGTTTCCCCCTATCAAGGAGGAGATCATTAACAATAATTTACACTACACCAGCACAGCGAGTGATAGAAAACGGAAAAAGTTGAAAAGAAGCAAGCCAATGACTAAAAGGAAAAGAATATGGCGCAATATTTAAGGAGAATTTGGAAATTAAAACGCTTAGACAATGTTATATGACAAACCTGAGCACGGTAATGAAACAAACTTATGTTCCAACGTGGACTGAAAGTGTTCAAAAATTTCATCAGAGCACCTGGTCTTTCAGGGAATACAAATCGACAAAGAAGTTCATCTTGAACATTAGATCTGCCACCCATTTGGAAGACACGCCAGGAAGTACATGGATTGAATACCCCATATATGTTTGCTTCAAGAACATGATAAATGGGAAGTTGGATTGTTTAAGATGCTTACCAGATGTCGCAGGTGATCTTTCACCAAATCATTGTTGGTAAGATTTATGGTTTCAAGTTTTGCAGTTTCCATTCTAGACATCATTGCTTCAAGCTCTGAAGTTATATGGACGCCCACACTGCAACCAAGATCAATTGAGGCAAACAGTAGCTTTTCTAATACTTGAATATTTAATAAACTAAGGCGTAAATTTCTTAGTTGGATTCGATAAGTAGGTCATGATTCACAAATTTAAAAATTAGATTCCACCTCGAATGAAAACAAGAAATTTTAAGCAGAACCTGCCTGTAAAGAACTAGAGCTTTGTCTTTAGTAGCATCATATCTGTATTTGAATTCAGTGATATTCATTGGTCCCACCTGCAAAGCCCAAATGATCATTAGTTAACTGATAGAGTCGAAAATGCATCAAAGAATAGTTAGAGAACAATTTCTAAATACCATTTCACAATATCTTGTAAAGCTTCCTGCTTCCTCTGGCATAAATGTTGCAAGCACAGCTTCTCGTTTTCTCCAACATCAGCAAGTTCGGTGACTAACCTCAGTCTATCGAAGTTCATATTTGCGCCACTTGTCACTTCTATAACACTTTCACCCTTGAGGCCATAGTACTTGCAGTATGCCTCTGCTCCAGCCAGAGCAAGAGCACCTGCTGGTTCCAAAATGCTCCTTTTCTCCTCAAACATATCCTACAATTGATTATGTGAAAGTTGATAACCAGATGAATAACCTTAACTTTCGGCAATTCATTTTAATTAAAGGATTTGATAGTAACTTTTAAACAATAAAGATTTATAGCTTACCTTTATCGACGCACAAATAGCATCACGACTGACAAGAACTACTCCATCTACCAAATCCTTGCATAAACGGAATGTTTTTTCTCCAACCACTTTAACTGCCACTCCATCAGCAAAACCTCCGACCTGCTCCAGCATGATTCTCTCCCCGTGATTCAATGATAATGCCATAGCATTTGCATCGAATGGTTCAACCCCAATGATCTTTACCTACATGATTGACATAAAAGCCTCATGGAAGGTATTTTCAATTTCTACAACACATTATTCAATAAACTTCTTTAATCAAACTCGGCAGTTACAGGGTTGGTATCTTAGAGGAGATATTTTGTAAAATCAGAAGCAGAACTAAAAGCAACTCACAAACCTGTGGAGAAACCCGTTTTACATAAGCGGCAACTCCAGCTATTAGTCCTCCACCACCCACTGGAACAAAGATAGCATCGATAGGTCCCTGTGCTTGACGTATGATTTCCATGCCAACAGTTCCTTGTCCCATAATGATGTCAGAATGATCAAAAGGAGGTATAAACATTCGACCTTCCTCTTCTCCCCGTTGTTTAGCATGTGCTTGTGCTTCATCATAGGAATCTCCAATCAGAACAACAGTTGCACCTAACCTCTGAACGGATTTCCACTTGATTTCTGGAGTTGTTACAGGCATAACAATAACAGCATCACAACCCAATTTTTTGGCAGAAAGGACAACACCTTGTGCATGGTTGCCAGCAGACGAACAGATTACACCTTTATCTAATTGCTCCCTGGAGAGCTTCGCCATCATGTTATAAGCTCCCCGTAGCTTGAATGAGAAAACCTATATGCATCATACCAAAATCAGTCAGTGCCTACATAATTAAACACTGTTTTCTTACCCAATTCTCAACCATTTAAATACTGAAACTCTAAATTCAAAATCTCACAAGGCATGAATAAAACTTATCGAGTTTCATGTGCGGAAAAAAAAATCAGTGCGGCAATTAAGCAAACACATCATCAACAACTTGCTTAATAAACGAATTCAGAAATTAGAAACTTAATAAGACCAACGAGGGATATTTACAGGTTGAAGATCTTCTCTTTTGAGCCAAATATGAACACCAATCCTTTCAGAAAGCTTAGGTGCATAATCCAAGGGAGACTCAACAGCAACATCATACACTTTTGAAGTAAGAATACTAGTCAAATCAGACATAGCATCTGGACCTCCATATCTTTTCTCAATATTATCCAAATCTGAATTGTTATTTGTTGCCCCAAGAAACCCACTTTCATATTGTAAGGATTCAGCTGAAACCCTTTTCAAAACAGGTATAGATGTTACTGATTTCTCAACTATTGAGGATTCATAACCAATTGAATTTCTTATTCCTGTTAGTTTCAAGAGTTTCTGGGTTCTTGGTTGATTTAAGCACGTGGGTATTGTTATGAAAGATAGTGCTTCCATCGTTTGCAGAAATTAGGAAAAATCTTCAAGTTTGAAGTATTTAACGAATTCTTTTTGGAAATTGTCAGGGGAAAGACACTTTTAGGAAAGCTGATTCTAGTGAATCAAGTCTAGCTAATTTGACTTTGGGTCAAAATATAGGATGGATTTAAAAATAAGTTTTTACCCTATCAATAGTTGTATTTTGATTTTGATTTGGCATTTACTTTCACCAAATAACAATTTGGCTTCTTATAAGGGCTGCACGTGGTATGGTTCTGTTTGGTTTTTGATCCAGCCATAACCGAAACCGATAGTCTCGATTTTTTAGTTTTGAAAACCGATGATTACCATTAAAAAGTTAGGCTCGGTTCGGTTTTGAACTGGTTCGTTTCGGTTTTAAACCGGCCGGTTTTAGTAAACCGGAAATGTTAAAAAAAATGTCAGAACAATTTCCAAATTTAACAAACTTCTAGATACAATCTTCATGACTACTACAATATACATGATAATCCAACTAAGTTTGGTCCCAAAAGAACACAGTAATTTAAAAAAGTTCACATATCCAATACACATGTAAAACCAGTGATTGAACTCACTGCAAGAAACTTCTTCAAATCATGTCCTGAAGCAATTTCACGCAAGCAAGCAAGAGCCCTGTTGATCTCAATCCTCAAACCAGCAGCAATCTGCAAGAATGGGAGACTGAAAAATGAGTATTTCTTGACGAAACCCATCCACTAAAAAGAGAACAGTGCTGTTGTAGTTGGAGTGAATGTTTGGCAACAGAAATTATAAAAAATTGAAGTGCAGTTCTCATGTTGGAACACTAACTTAACAAGAAGAATACTGAAACAAAAAATCAATCTGGACATGGCAACGCACATGCTTATCTTACACTATCACTGTGAATCATTTTAAATAGACTAACCCAAAACATAATAAGCTTGTAATTGTCTCTTCCAGGCCCCTATAGTTCCCTTGTAGGAAACAAAAACTTAAGATAATATTTACAAACTATTTTCATCCATATATAGTTTTATGTCAGCAATATATTTCCATAATACCAATCATAGGAACAAAAAAACCAAGATTTTTCATTGAAGCCCTCTGAATATGGATCAATCAATTTCAATCTTCCGGAATTATTAGCACTATGAGTTACAGTAAGCATACCTCTTGAACTGGTTTAGTGTGGTCCTTTGGATTCACGAACTATGTACACCCAAATTTCTTTGTTGATAAAGGGACATTGGATGCACATCAATTTAGTTCGCGCATATATGGAAGCCAAACCATGGAAAAACAAAGGAATTGCAAAACAAGAACTGTATAAAATCAATAAATCGATTAAGTGACTTTGTTTGTTTCACCTTCATTGAATCTATTAGCATTCAAATCAACCCCAATAATCCTCGAAGCACCAGATAGTCTAGCCCCTTCGCAGGCCTAATCAAGTATATACTCTATTAGATGCAGCAGCTAAATAAAATTGACACAAAACAATCACAGTACTATATCTTTCTATTCAAGAATTCTCAACATGCACAATCATCAAAAGATAAGTAAATTTCTTACAGCAAAACCAACAACTCACAATCCGAAAACAGTAACGGTGGAACCTTTTTTAGGCTTCGCTACATTCAGAGTAGCACCAAGACCTGAAAAACACAACTACACCACCAGAATTCAATAACAACCATAGGATTAATCAAATCAATTGACATATGAAAAATAAAATTTCTACTGAATCTAAATCCTAGCCTATAGAGATCCCACAGCTAAGAATACCAACTTTGTCAAGTGGAGCTTCAGGATTGATCTTAGCAAGACAACCAACATGAACAACTGTGTACTCACTAAAAGTAGAGCAACCAACAAAATTGTAAATTGGTTTCCCATTGATTGAAAACCTTGATTTTCTATCATTTAACATTACAACTTTGTCAATGTTGATTCTAAGCAGATCACACATATTGCTCTATTCTGATTTACAGTGCCGACATTCCTTACATTCCCCAGTGAATACTGGAAGTACATGATCTTCTGGTTGAATATCTGTCACACCCTTACCAACAAATTCAACAATCCTAAAAATACCCACAATTCAAACTCAATTAGGAACATAAATTATAATCCATATATTCTAGCTATAAAAAAGTCAAAAATCATTGATTTTGATAAAATAATGTATGTTTCTGATTGGAAAATTTAACTCAGCGGATGATAAAGCTTGGCCACATGATGATCCGAAATATAAACTGAGTGTAAAAATATTTGTCTATACATGATCGAATATTTTTCTCTGTATTTATAAATAGGGAGATATGGAATATACACAATAGAGAAACTACAACAAATGGAAACCATCACTACAAGTTCCAGCAGCAAAAAATAAACTTTACCCATTTTATATTAGTAACTAAATTAAACTAACTAGCCCTAATTATTAAAAATCCCAAATTATTTTTAATTTTATAAAACCCTAATTTTCACATTTATAACATTCTAACGCATAATATCATAAGTTCATAATCAAAGAATAATAGCAATAGGGATAATGATACGCCGTACCTATTGAGTTAACAATACTCAATGATTTTTTCTGCTCTAGCTTCTAGGGTTCCATTGGTGTGGTGGTGATTGTTCTTAAAAGTTATAACTTGTTAAACTTGATAGGAAAAAAGAAGAAGATGAAGAAGAATAAGAAGATGATGATGATGACGATGATCATGGTGGACGGTAGAGTGATGGACTGTGGTTCACTGAATTACTGGTGTGCTCCTCTTCCTCTGCCGCCGAGAAAAAAAACCCGAAGAAGATTGGAAATGAGGGAGTCATGGAGGAAGACATTAGGTAGGTTATTTACTCATATCCTACGGTCTGTATTTACTCAGATCCTACGGTCCTTAATAATCGGTTTAAACAGATGGTTTAGATTCGGTTTTAGGAGTGAACCAAAACTGAACCGGGTTCAACCGGTTTTCTTTAATCTAAAACGTTGATTACCATTAGATTTTTGATTCGGATCGGTTCGGTCTATTAGTGGTACGGTTCGGCCCGGTTTATCCGGTTCATCGGTTTTCTGTGCAACCCTACTTATCACACCATAAAAACAATCTTTGCACAGGCCTCATCGAAAGTGGTCATTTGGATTAAAGTCATTTGGTGTTGATTACGACTCATTATTAATGCATTTCATCTTCGTAATAAACCTTGATTAATAAAATCATTATAATAACCAAAGTTATTGTGACGCTTGCAAATGAAAAAGGTGGAAAACAGGGAGTTACACAGAAATCATTTGGGCAGTACTCCATTATATCCGGATACAAAGGTCTGATTAACATTTCAGATCAATTATATCGAAATCCATCACCAATATTCAAGTTTTTATGGACTCAACCATGTCTATCAAAAGTACAACTTTTTTGTGGAAAGCATTAGTCGAAGGCCTACGGATCCTCGACAACCTCATCCAGATCTATCCCACCACCTCCAACATCTATCCCAGCTGCATTTTTGATTCGAAGATTGATATTCAATATTTGTTTCACTGTTATATTATTATAATTTTTTGGCATTCCAACCCATCTGTATTTAAATCTTCAGGTAATCTCTTGTAACAGTCATCTAGTAGATTAATAAATTTCATGTTTAAAAAAAAAAACAACAACAACTAGGAATTATGAATCGATATTAAATATAACTTTAGATTAAATGTGGTGGGGGCGACTTGGGAGCCAAAAAAAACATCATGACGTTTTTTTTCGTTCCTAATTTATTTAACAACGGTTGCAGACGTCACTAAGTCAGGAGCTATTATATGCATTCCAAACTGACAGTGGTCTTCGGAATAGGAAAAACTCGTACCCAATCCATGGACCATTCCTTCTTCGTCTGCGTTTCGACCGGGGGGGGGGGGGACTTGGGTTCTTAAGAGTGCAGTTTGGGTTTGTGGCTTGCCCATCAGATTGCACCAATTGGGAAAATGTTGTTTGAGTAAGTAAGCCAAATAGCCAATGTTGCACAAGAAGGTGTTCAGATTTCTAATATTTACCTAGATAAATGACAAACAGTGTAATGCGCGGTTTGTTTGTGCTAAACACAACTCTCTATCTTCATGTGAGATTTTATTTTATAGTACCGTAATCACTTTTGATCACTTTATTTATTTGGCGTGTGCAATATGGCAAATTAAAACCAAAATATAATTATTGATAGGGAGAAAAATTATTTTAAATCCATCGAAATCCCATAATCAACTTAATTAGACATGAGTCAACTTTCTCCATAGTAAAAATGGTTTTCCCTAAACAATTTACTTCTTTTTAGGCTACATGTCTGCATCCATTTTTTTGGGGTTAAATAACAATAAAAAGAATAGGTTCGTAACAAAGTAAATCTTAAAATCTTTTTTCTACGTCTTAAAAAAGAAGGTCGGTTAATTTGGTCATTCGTGGTCATACACGTCAATGTCATAGGCTCACATACAAATGAAATCTTGAGTATAGAAAAAGGAGAATGCATGATGTTCGTGAAGCACTTAGTTACGTAGAAGCAAAATATTTAGACAAAGTTCATATTGAAGTAAATGCAAAATTGGTTATTCAATCAATCAAAGATGCAGTTCCTTTAATTCATTTGATAATAGAAAAAAATTCAAGAAAATAAAGATATGGTGCTGGATTTTTGTTTACGCATATTGTCGTTTGTTAGTAGGGATGACAATCAGTAGTTGATGCCATCTCGAAACAAATTAGAGAGGGTAAATTTAATGTTGAGAGTTACTGTAATTTTCCATCTCTAGTATGCAACTTTTAGCTAGATATTAAAATTTTGTTATTATTTAGTTCTCTAATAAAGTTTTAGTTTATAAAAAAAAAAAAAAAAAACTAGGTTCTATCTTGCTGATTGTAAAAAGTAGATAACATATTCATCGTTTTTTAAGAACAAGATCACAATCATCTAGGTACGACCTAACCGTTTTTTGTGTTTGAATATTGTGTATAAATTCTTTTCACAAATGAATTGAGTCAATCGGAAAAAAATCTGAATAAACGGATCAGCTGAAATCGATTAGGTTACATATTTGGAAATAAAAATAAATTAAGAAGTAATGTGGTTTTCTTAAGGAATGTATGTCGAAAAACTTATTTCGGACAAGTATGTTTACATTGGGAATGAGAGATTGTCGTTAAATTAAAAAGTAATAAGTATTAGTTTCCAAGTAAACGTCTACACATATAAATAGAGAAATTTTGGAGGCTTAAGCACCATCACACAAAATATTTTGCTTCGATAAAAGGGATAAGGAAGTCCTTGTTGGTCGGTTGTCAGTAAAGCAAAATTATTTTCAAGTTCTTTACTTCAAAAGTATGGATTGAAGTATTTTACTAACAACAAGTTCGTTCCTTAAGGAGATATGGGTTGTTAAGTATTTTTTATTACTTATGTACATAGGGGTTTTTGATTGTGATTATAACTAAGTTATACTAAACAAGTAAAGTAATACGAGTATCAAAGGTAAAGAGTACTAGTTAGAGATTTCATCTTCCATCTTCCAACATGTTATCAACTGAATCAAACTCAACATTCATTCTTTATCAATATCAATAACCCTAAAGCATCCTATCACAGGCTTACTCCGGCAAGACTCATATTATCATCAAAGATGCAAAATCCACACTTTGAATCCTTCTCAATGAATAACTTGGCGCAAGAGCCACTCAAGTTTAATCCAATGAAAGCAATAGTCTTTGTGAATTGAGGTTATTCTAAACAATCTGGGGCAAGAGACACGCCGATTTAACCTAGGTTATACTTCTATACATAATTGCATGGTAACATCCCTTCATTAACAACTATGTTATGCTACTTGTAACAACAATTTTTCGACAATTCCGGATCTCAAACCCCATTTCAGCTATAGATATCAACGCATGCCCATCTAATTCGCGGATTAAACAATCAGGCATTCAGTCATGCATATATGGAGTTATAAACGGTAGAACATAAACGATATATATTTAAGGGATTATGAACATATGAGAATCACTACACCATATCCAGGTTTTTGCAACATTTGCTTTTCCTAGTTTGCAACGGATATTTACGTTGCACACGTTTATCCGTTGCATAAAACCCATATCCGTTGCATTAAATCGGTAGAAAATAAGTAAAGTATGACACGCTTGTACTTCTTTTAATTGACTGAGGGTTAAATGTCTATTAAGCATATCTTTAGTATTAACCCATTTTCTTTTTTCTTCTATTCATTTTATACCACCGAAATATCTCGATTCTCTCTCCGGAATATCTTGTTCTCTCCTTTTCTTTTTTCTTCTCTTCATACCATCCAAGTTTTATACCGAAGTCAAAATTTTAAGAATCAATATCTAACTTATCTGAAATCAATCCGAATTTGTGAGATGTGTTTGATAAGATTGAATTTAAGTTATTTTTATTTTTATTTTGTTTTTTTAATTTCTTCAGGTGAGGGTTCAAACTCGATCTGATTTGTGATTTCTATTAAACTTATTTCACTAATCAAAACCCATCTTTAATAAATCAAATCCAATCATTGGTAACCCAATTTCGTTTCAAACCTTAGACATCATATGTGATTTTCTCCATCACAAACTCTAGAAAATTATTTTCACATCATATGTGAATTTGAGTTTGGAGTTTTACTACTGTATACCTTTCACATCAGGTCTTATTGATTTTATAGGGTTTATTTTTGTTTAATTTTTATTTAGGAATGTATAAGTACACATGATCATTTAGGTTTAAGATTTATAGGGTTCTTCTCTGTTTGGGTGTTGTTTTGGTTTCTCTTAGCAGAATTTGATCGCATAAAACTGGAATTTGTGGGGTTTGTGCTGAGTTAATCCGGTTGTTTTGGTTTCTCTTGTTGTTCTATGAAGTTATTGAATTATATTTTCACAGTTGACCACTTTAGAAGATTCATTGGGACTCATGCAATCATGAGGTGGTATTAATGTATATGAAAATTTAATTGTTCTCTTTATGGATCAGATTTTCATCCATATTAATGACTTCATTGTTTTTATTATAGGTGGAGTTATGTATATGTAAAGAATGAGTTGATGTGGTTATAGGCAATGGTAAGAAAGGTTCGATACTCAGACTTGTGAAGAATGAATTTTAGATTTAAATTCTAATTCAACTAGCAAATAAATAAATAAAAATACAAGATTAAGAGTTACTGGGACTCAGGATTCCACCCTTTTTCATATTCATGTGATTCATACATTAATTCTAGACAATTATGGCTCTTATTATAGAAATATTGACTCTGATTCTTTGCAAAAGGTAGATTTTTAAAATATTAGATGTAAATCATAAGCATGGCGTATCAAAAGCTCTAATTCTAAGCATACACAATCAAATAAAATCACAACTAATTAAGAAAAATCATAAATCAAATGAAACTAATATAAAAAGTCATAAAAGAATTAATTATTATTACCACAATCATGAAATAAGGCTTCCTTCATTATCTCAGTGTTGGGGTTTAGCTCATCACGCTCAACACACTCTCAAAAGATAGGTACATGACTCAAAATTGCTTGAGAAGAAGAAAAATACAAGAAAAAACTGACCAACTGAGTCGTAGAAAGATTAAAAGGATTTATTAAATAAACGACTGATTTTGGGCGCAGTCATTAAAGGACAAATTTTTGTTGTCTTAAGAACCAGAAATTATCGCCGCTAATATTTATAAAACCGTTGCTGAAGCCATTAAATATAAAAGGAAAGATAATGGTTTTCAACAACAGTTTCTTATTGTCGCATGTTCTTCTTCTTCCTCCGTCTAGAACCCTAAAAGTTGCAGAATTGTTTTTGAGTTGATTTCGTGCCTTCCTGGCTTCTGCCAGCCTCCAAAACTCTTCTCCCGAGTCTTCTATTTATATTTGAACAACCAAAGCTCCAAATTTTCATCAAATCCTCGGTAAATCTTTTCTTTAGTGAGAATAATATTCTCGGCAATAACTTCTTTGATCGGGAATTATTTTTTTCTCTTACTCTCGGTGATTTCTTTCTTTATTCAACATTGTTGCCTTGTTTTTCTCACGCGAACAACTCAGATGAGATCAACTAAGATTAGAGAAGATTATCCAAGAAAATATTCTTTCTTGTTTTAACCGAGAGTCCCAAAATAACACGATTTTTCTTTTGATTTTTAGCTTTCCCAAACGTGTACAAATCTTCCTTATTTAAGAAAAGAATATATCTTGCCATAAAACTCTTAGAAACACTTTCAGATTCTTCATGCAGATGGGAAAAAAAATTTCCCGCCAAAACTGAATCCAAATTCAAGAGGAATGGGTGCCTTTATCAATTATTAGGGGTGCCTTTAGCAATTATTCATGGGTGCCTTTAACACTTTTCTGAGGTACTTTTAACACTTCCAAGAAATTTTGTACGTAATTGTTTATTTTCACAAAAATACCTAAAAACACATAAATAACACAATTAGTACAAAAATCGAGTACTTTCAATATAAATACCGGGACAAATAGAGACACAAATATGTGTCTATCAAATACCCCTAAACTTATTATTTGCTAGTCCTTGAGCAAATCTAATCTAAAAAATAAAGATCCTAACTCACTTTCGCAGGCATCCCGATTGCACTTAGCGTGTGCAACAAGCCTTTGAACCCTTAGGTGGCCCTAGTGGACGAGTTTTGTCTCGTGAGGGTTTACAAGAGACATACCCACAAAACCTTTACTCCAAATTTTAGCTACTTGTGAACGATTGAGGGTATAAACATGATATTTAGTTGTCTACAAAATTCTTTGGCTATGAGAAGAATTACCCTTTTTTGAATCCAATTGTTGTACACGAGTTTTCACTCAAGCATACTAAAATTCATATATAAGAAAAAAAACACTTCTCATAAAATCGTACAATGGACCATGATACTTGGAATCTATCAAACCACAATCATATGAATAGATTAAGAAGATGGATATGGAGATAGAATTGTGCGCATGTTAACTAAGGTGAACGGTGTTTTCCATATCTGTCTGAAGGTCAGTGCCAGGATGAATCTTAATGAATTGAGATACGCTCCCACTGGTCTTAATCTTTATACTAATATCGACTTAGCTGGTATATACAAGGGCCCCAGCGGTCGATTTATTGATAATAAAATAATTATTTACTTATTTATTTGTTATTATATTTTTTTGGTCTAAATAAAATATAATAATAGGGCTTGATCTCAATCACTTTACTTCATCCCAACAATGATGACAAGGCGATGCTAAAGCCTACCAAATCACTTAGAGAAACACAACAATACAAAAATAAAAACAGAAAGTGATATGGTGACGACTATCGTGTTATTTCTAACACCTGAGCTCTGTCCTTTTATGAATAGATCCTTTAGCTGGATCCCTCAACTCCTACAACCAAGAAATTGTTTCCATCTACTTAGAATGGTCAGTGTTATCCTGAATTGTTCACAAGTTTCTAGATTTTAGAGTTTTTGGTACAACTAATTTTTTTAAAAATTTCTTCCTTACCCCCAAACTTAAATTGAACATAGTCCTCAATGTTCCAAATATAAATGCAAGCATGATCAATGAGAAACAATGAACAAAATAAAATAAATATGGAAGGATATTACCAACACCGTGTACCAAAATCTTATGGGTTTCCTCCTATAGAGCGCTAAGTTTAAAATCTTCAGCCATACCATGAAAGGATTAGTCAAAATTTACGAATCATATAAAAATAATCAAAATAGTTGTGGATCCTTAAAGTCAATCAGATTTGACTCATACAGTTGACCAAAGTAAAATATATGGAAGTGGTGGTCATTCTCATGAAAATGTGTCGATTCAGATTTCCTAAAATATTTAGGCTTGGCTCCAATATTCATATATGACATATTTGAAATTCATACGTTCCCACATTTGAGTGTTTGGTGGGAAGACAAAATCAATTACGGTATTATGGTCTGGGTAAACCACATCAACCAGAGGATGGGTTTCTAATGACTGAATTTCTTGCTGGACATAATCAGGCTCGAAGAAAAGTGTATGAAGATAATCTCTTAAAATGGTAGAGGCATATATATCAAGTCCCAAGTGAGGGACTTTAAGCAGGGATACTTGGAAATCACAAGAATCATCGTTACCCCCAAAGTTAGTGCGGACATTACTTTCATATGGACTAAAAACTATTGGTTGGGTTCTAATGTCCCTAAGGTCAGAACTACACTCAGATCCTTCTGAGACTGGTTATCTAAACGAACACCATCATCAAAATCATATAATAGATTATCAAAGAAAGCCTCGTCGACTTCCGATTCACTGAAAGGTTCATCAAATAATTGATTGTCAAACATAGTGCATGCTAAAGGATCACTCATACATAAAACTATATGAGTCTATCATCTTTGCTTGAGACTATTGTTCATGAATCGTTGGACTCTAAAACACTAGCCTCCGTATAAACTTGTTCCTCTAAACCATCGTCGTCTTCATAATAACAAGGAAATATTTCACCATCTATAACAATGGTGTCTCTAGTTAAATACTTGTCCTCTTGAATAGGTAAATAATCATTAACATTATTAGGATTGGAACTAGAAACACCATAATTATCACGAAGCTCAATTGTTGTAAAAATTTCCTCGTCATTATGACTACGAATTTCAAATTCTTCGTCAATACTTTCCTTATCCTCATGATGACATGAAGATGATTGAACCTTATTTGAACAAATAGTGTCTTCAATTATAACCTCGTCCTCTAGATTGGGTGAATAATAAATATCCTTAATTTCAAGGGTAATATTGAAAACAATGTATTGATAATTAAGTTCATTTTGAGCAATATTAGCAGCTAACCGTTCATTTTCAATTTTCTCCTCATCTGAACGTGTGTTAATTTCAATCAGAGTAGCATTTATAGCTTCAAGTCTTTCTGTCATCTTCCGCCCATTTTCATCTAATTGATTGAGTTTATCATTCCAAGAATCAGACGAAAAATCAAGACTTTGTGAAGTTTCCAAATAACGCCGGAGGGTATCCTCTAAAGATGACGAAGTAACATCTGGCTCAGTATAATATTACTCATTTATCTGTTCGTACGACTGGTGAGCAAGCGAATAGTAATTTGGATCACTATGGTATGAACCATAACCTCTAGAGGGTTGGTAGTGGTCCCAAGTACTATCCATATTATGGTTATAGTACGGGTAATGCCCATTTTTAAATTCATGTCGATATTCATTATATTGGTCTTCTGACATTTTTTTTGGTGCACGTGCAAATGTAGGTTTAACTAAAATAGGTAAGTTCAGGTTAAAGTGTTGTGTTGTAATTTGTTGGGATTGTGAGAACAAGGAGAGAGATAGTTTTTGGTCTAGAAATGTGTTATATGCTAGTTATATTGAAGAAAGTGGATTGTCGTATTTGATTAAAGTTAGTTGTTGATGAGATTTATGAGAAATGATGATGCTTATGTGTTGGAGGATGATAGTGATATGTGTTTGTGGTGTTGGGAGGTGAATTTCTTTATAATTTTGTGTTTTTGTTTAATTATTAGGTTAGTATGTTTTATTGATTTTGCGCTAACTTGTTTTTTTTTCTTTCTTTTTGAATTTGGTGTTTAGACAAGAAACTTAAAACTGCTTCATAAAAGTCTTAAAGCTAAAGGGGTTTTGAATATTCAAAAGGTATCATAAGAGAATTCCAGAGAGTATTGTTGTTGTTTCTGGTAAGTATATTTACTGACAGGTGCATTGAAACCCCCAAACCCTGTTTAAGATGTGGTTGGTTCGCTTGTGAGAACCCTGGTTAATTAATATGTTTTATTTCAGCAATGTACTCCTAATTTTTTTCAGGGTTTTCTTCTACATAGCAGTAGTTCGTGTCTCATTTTCTTAGACTTCTATGAATTGTTAGACACAGTTAATGTCCTAAACGTGATTCAGGCGGATATAGTAAAAATATACTTGTCGCGGTTATGTACTTTTGTCAGTAATTAGTACTTTTGTTGCTACTGATCGTCGGAAAACCGACTTTGTTTTACCGCAAGCGCACAGTGTCGAAAGATGTAGACAAAAGCAAATACGGTTCGTTCCCACGAGGAGTTTGGTTTAAAATATTTTTTTTTAGGTTTTATTTATAAAGAATTAAATTAACTAGTGAATTAAAATTATTTAATAAAGTTTGAAGATAATATGAGGAAAAATGTTAAGGTTCCGGGAATCCGTTGTAGATTAGGGTTTAATTGTGTTCGTCACATAGGGTCTCAATTTTACTCATGTACAGTATCAAATCTATCTACTAATACACGAAAGATTTTTAATTAAGCACTAAAGAAAGAATTTCCGAAAAGAATTGTTTGTTCTCAACCTAAAGTAGAATTTCAAAGTACTAAATATACGGGGCATAAAGAGTCAAAGAATATTCATAAAACGATTCAATACAAGGTTTCAACGAGTCCTTCTACTAATCAAACAATGAACTATACGTGGCATAGAACATGAAAAATCATCGAGAGGGTAAAACGTTGAGAGAGAGACAAGTTAATAATATTTAGTTCATACAGTTAAAAACCCTAGTTTCGAAACACATAAAACCATCTCTACAAGTTCATCCTTTTGCCCTAACAAGGGAATTATCCCAACATGGCTTTCTCAAAAACCATGAAAGTTAATAAAAAGAAATACAAACTAACCGATAATCGTCGAAGATATCGACTGTACGTGAAGTTCTCTTCCTAGCGTCTGCAAAGTCTGTGCACGTCCGAGTATTCTCTGTCTGTCCAGTATTCTCTATGTAGGTATCCCTATCTTCTGTCTCCTTCGAGTCCTTATATAGCTTTCATATTACTTGACGTACAATCCTCGAATTTGAGTTTTGGAACCGACTTTCCTAATTCAACTTAAACTCTATTCACCTCTACATCTCTGCCGTTCATCACCTTAAACCAAGAGCTTGATTTTCCGGCCAAGATTTGCTGTCCAACCTCTACCCTGACTTCTCGTGATAAACCTGACTTCACGGCCAAGCCAAACTCCACCTGACTCCATATCCCACTCAAATCCAACAACACCCAGACTCATACCCATAACTGCCATAATATTTGTTTCATCACAGAACCACCAGTTCATCGACCTCTCTTCTCACTGCCTCCAACTCAAGTTAATCTTTGATTCATCACATATTTTCTCCATTGACAA
Organism: Papaver californicum; assembly: GCA_023531435.1. Classification (NCBI taxonomy): domain Eukaryota; kingdom Viridiplantae; phylum Streptophyta; class Magnoliopsida; order Ranunculales; family Papaveraceae; genus Papaver; species Papaver californicum. The sequence continues at coordinate 2,755,830 of JAJJMC010007139.1, read as the reverse complement.
CAACAACTCAAAACTAGCAGCAACCTCATGATCATCATCCCTTCCATCATCGTTGTTTAATTCTTCAAACACCACCAACATCAGGTTCCATCAACCAATAGCCACAACAACATCAACATCGAACTCGAGCTCCAGCCTCAGACCATTCTAACTTTCGATTCTAATAGAACAAGAGCTCAGTTCCATCCTTCACTAAATCTTTACCGCCTTCCAACTATCACAACTCACTTCCAGGCTTGAGTTTTTCTCCATCTTTTCTTCCTCCAACTGCCAACACTCGATCATTACAGGCACAATTAAAATTTGTTTTCTCTTTTCAAAACCTAATTTCAATTCCAACTCATGCTTTCGATTATCTTTAATAACCCTATGATTTCCACCAAAGATCGAAAATCTTCTCTTCACTGAATCATCCATGGAAGCAGCTTCCCTTATCGTCAACAAACAACTCTCTTCGCGTGAAAGAGATGATAGGTGGCTGCCCCGAGAAGAAAAGAAGGTGCCATTAGTAATATTCAAAAGTTGGAAGCCCTGAGTACATCCAGCGTCTGTCTTTAGAAACATTTAAATTTCAGCTGCCCCTTAACGTACGACTGGGTGTAAATATCCGGTCACTTTGAAATGACCATTTTGCCCTTTATTCTTGTTTCGCTCATAACTTTCTCATACGAAGTCGAAATGCCTTCGTTCTTTCGCCGTTGGATTCGTAATCCAATTCTCTACAAGATGGAGGGTAGAAATCCTGGGGTCTTTGGAAATTCTTCTCTTGTAAAGCTCCATTTCACTTGTTTCAGAGATGTAACCTAATAAAACGCACAAACTAGAAAAGTAATAATAAAACACGGTAATTCACACAAAATCTAGCAAATAAGAATAAGGAAATGATACTTAAATGTATAAATTATGCACTTATCAGATTCCCCCACACTTGCCTTTTGCTAGTCCTCGAGCAAACTATAAATCTAAACTAATCTAAAATACAACTCCCTTTCGTTGAGGAAACGGTTACACTTAGCATGTGTAACAAGCATTTAAACCCCTAGGTGTCCCTAGTGGACGAGTTATAGTCTCGTGAGGGTTTACAAGAGATTTACCCACAAAACCTACTCCAATTTCTAAGTATTCCAAAGCACCTGCATCCAAAGAGCTATGAAGACATAAAGTTTCTGAACACTAACAATAAGAAGTTTGAAGTATAAAGAACATTATTCTCATGCTTAACTCTTGAGTTAGGAGAAAACCACCATGTAAAAGAATCTAGGTTCGAGAGTGACCAAATATTTCTGCCTCACCAATAGGGTTTTATGAATTTGACACTCAAAGGACGCACTTTATGGTTCACACATGTGTGCAGGCAGGAATGAAGATAGAAATCCTACACACGTTGATAGGTAGGAAGGAAAGGTAACCTTCCGAATCATATGGAGATGTTATCCCATAGAAAGTAAGACGAAAAAGAATCCCTTTTTATTTTTCTAGTGACCTCTAAGAAAGGAAATCAACCACTATGCAAGGATGGGAATGCTTACTTACATTCTCATCCAATCGGCAATCAACACCACTCTCACAGTATCCAATAGAAACGTCTTCGGTCTTCAACTGTAGATGATGAACTCTTGAACTTGGTAGAACCTTGAATTTATAACTCATTTCCTCCATTTCTTGTTATTAGAAACTTCTCTATAGATTTCTTCTCCCCCACGGCCTTGTTGAAAGAATACAAAAGAAAATCTACACTAAAACAATGATAATCGTCTTTTTTTTTTTTTTTTTACAATATAAACTGAAAAATAAATGATGAAATTACTACGGCCGTGGGATAAAGACTTTACCACTTGATTCTGAACTTCACTAACTCACATCTTTTGATTTCTTTCGCTTTTGTACTTAAGTCTTTAACATGTTAATTGTATTATTACTTTACTTGAATATGAAATTTTCTCTTTCTTAAACGGTTGCTTTTAAACCTTAACTGACTTCAAATTTTTGATATTCTGCTTGTTGATAATATGTTTCTATGGACCTGTTATTGTCGAGAGAATGGTGTTAATTGCAAACAAGACTACAAGATAGAGTTAGCAATTCTGATGGCACCCTCATGATTGATAGAAATAGCACTCAAGAGATCAAAAAGTAGTGCTGAAATTGGTGCGAGGTTAGGTAGCTCATCATTCTACCCGGAATTTGCACAGATGAAACACTCTAAACGGACAATTTAAGGTTTGGTGCCTCACTCATGGGTATTGAATGATCAACAACTCTAATAATGTATTCTCTACCGGCAGTTTAAGTCCATTTTTGTTAGCTCTAGCCTCTCAACAACTAAGCACTCCGAATATAGTTCTCTATTACTTCTAAGTTCAGTTGTTTCGGTTAGAAATCCGTATGTAAACGTAGCTAGAAGTATACTAAGTGACTCTAAAATATCTAAAAGTTGGAGGTTTTTATGCAAATAATTTCGAAAAAGTTGAAAATTTTCTACCTAAAAAGTGAATACTTAAGAGTTCTATATGATTACACTCCCCCACACTTAAACTTTACATTGTCCTCAATGTAAACTAACTCATCCAATGTAAAATCAAGATGGGAAATCCTAAAATGATATAAGACAAGCAATCAAAAACTAAAAAGATAAAGTGAATGAAACAAATCTGATGGGTTGACTCCCAAGAAGCAAATGATAGTATCATATATCAATAGCCGGAACAATTGTGGGTCATCTGGGTCAAATAGTGCTATCACCAAGAAAAGGAAACTGCAACAAGCCAAGAAAAAGAACAAACCGAGCACACCCTTATCTAGTTTTCTGTTTAAGACAATTACTTCTAGCTGTGGTTCAGGTTCAGGCTCTATAAAAGGATCTAGATAAAATATTTTCATAGGCTGGATTTCCTCGTAGATAGGATCAGCAGGGTCAGGTTGTAGAGTCTAGAGAAACTCAACTAAGAACTTAGAAGCACATAATAATAACCTGAATAATTGTGGATCCTCAAAGTCAATATGATTTGACTCACACAGTTGATTACTATGAAAATGGTCATTCTTAAGCAAATGTGTCGATTCTACTCTCCTAAAGTAATCAGGCTTAGTCTCAAAACTTAATAACTGACACATTTGAAATTCATACGTTCCCACATATGGAAGAAAACATTTTGGTGGGAAAATAAAGTCAATCTTGGTATTATCTCCTAGGTAAACCACATCGACCAGAGGATGGGTTTCTAACAACTGAACTTCTTTCTGAACATTAAGTTCACAAAATATAGTTTTAAGATGATCTTGCAAAATAGTAGAGGTGCATATGTCAAGTCCCAAGTTAGGGACCTCTTTAAGAATCAAAGGTGAGGCACAGGGAGAATGATAATCACACCCACACTTAGAATCTTGGGTGTCTCTAGATAGACTAGTCACAATTTCCCTAATTTCGAGATCGTCAGATTCTTGAAAATAGTCAATTGCTTCTTCTAAGTTATGATCAGGTGGTGCATAATCTAACAAAGCTTTCACCTCATTAATAACACTATCATTGTCAAAATAAAATCGAAAGTGCGCTAAACAAGCCTCTAGTTGTTCATCTATATGGTTCTGCAAATAAGTATCATGGACTATTTCATCAATTATGCAAACAGTTTCATAATTAATTGGATCATTGTTATCCTCTTCTAGGTGACCAGTAGGAATCTCAGAATTTATATGATTAAAAGGTATATCAGTTTGCACATCTAATGCCTCTGAGTTATTAAACTCGACAATAGTATCCCCTGTATAAACAGGTTCTTCTAAATCATCATCATCTGAACACATAGGGTTTCTAATCCAAACCTCATCCTTTTGAATAGGCATATCATCATTAATATGATCGTGAATTGGACAAGATACACTAGATTCAAATGTCATAACAGTGTCATCATTCAAATGTCATAACATGATTTGGACCCTTCCACTTCACGTCCGGCTTGGGAACGTAAGGTCATGTTTTTCCGATGTTCTTCGAGAAGATCCATAACGACGTAATAATTCCAATCCATTCTGTCTCATCCACAATGGACTTTTACCTTTCCCTTCGATGGAATTGGTGTAACCTCGTTTCTTGAGTTCCTCTTTTTCCATGACAGTTATTGGTTTACTTCTTTTGCGTATCTATTCTTCCATAGACCTTATTGATTTTGTAGTTGATGATGATGATGGAGTAGTTCGTTTGCATCTTTTGAGTATCTCTTCAGTTGAATTGGTAGTTGATGATGAACTTGCCATTGCAAAAGAGTTCTACTTTGAAGGAAGCAGTGAATGTTGAAGAAGTATTTGTTTGAATGAAGTAGTGTATGATGGATAATGGGTTATCCTATTTATATACATAAAGGGGGCAACGACTATATTTTTAAAAAAATTCAAAAAACTAGCGTTGAGCCTAAGTTTGACCATGTGCAATGAAAAGTGACACATAAGATGTAATTAAAACCTTAGGTCAAATACCAATTAAACATTATAATAGCTATGAACCAAACATAACGAGTCATTCTAAATAAACATAAACTATTGTTTTAGATAAACAACATAAACTAAATCATTTTCAACATCCTCTCACTGATCAGCTTCAGCGGCTTCATTAGTAGCATTTGCCCCTTGAAACTCCATTCACATATCAATGGCTTCGGTTCTGACTGTTTCAAGTCTAATGACCTCGTCAAGTTCTTCCAAAGTGAGCTCTCCAAGAAGCCTCTTGACTTGCTCCAAATTTGTCTCTCTTCCAAACGAAAAATCAAACTTATATAGGTTCCGCAGAATAGGTGGCCCCGACTTTTTATTCACATCACAATCACGGATTTCAGTATAATAGCTCGTACTCTTACCATTATTCTCCATGCCTGCAAAAATAAATTGAAGAAAAAAAGATAAGTATGGTTAAATAGAAATAAAATGAACTCAATAGAATCGATGGTTAATATAATATGTATCCACCGATTCTAACCATAAAAGTGTACAGAAACCGAGTGCGAATGAATCGTTGGATTAGACTGTTCTTATCCAATGATTCGATCTCAGAGAAGTAAAACAAAATGAAAAGTAGAATCGTTGGATACATAAGGTTCTTATCCAACGATTCCTATCTAAGAGAAGTAAAAGAAAATGACAAGGTAGAGTCGTTGGATACAACAGATCGTATTCAATGATTCCCATATGAGGAAAATAAAAAAAATAAATAAAAAGGTAGAATCGTTGGATACAAAAGATCTCATCCAACAATTCTGGATATGGTAATCATCAGTGAGTAATATGAATTAGAGTCGTTCGATGTGGATGTATCATTTCCAACTATTCTGATGCATATTCTTCATGTTCATGAAGATCATACAGAATCGTTGGATACGATACATCAATATCGCACGATTCTGGTAAAAATTTAAGAATTTGATTCACTAAAAATAAGATTAAAACACTTAGATCAATCAAAAATTCTATTAGAAGTATGGGTTTATATAGATTTACCTTGTAGATCGAGTGATATGGGAGATCCGAGAATTTTTTTGAAAAAAATTGGATTAGGGTTTTTAGGATTTGGAAAGTTTGATGGAATTTTTTTTTTTTTTGTTTAGGGTTTTGTTAGATTTGGAACGTAGTGAAAAATGGAAAGATTTTTGTATTTATTGATTTAAGTATTAAGGTTAATTACTAAGTTAAGAATAATTTAGTACTTTTGATAATATTTAATTAGACAACCCTTATCCTCTGTCTAGTTGGGTGATAAATTATGTATGACCAAAATAAATCTAGTAGGTTCTAATATAGCAAAAAACTTTTTTGCTGATTTATATATGTAGCTCAATATATAACACGGACCGTTAAAAATAGTTATTTTAAATTGGTGGATACTATTACTTCTTATGGATGAATAAATTGACCTTTATCAATTACCATCACTTCGCCAGGTCTAATTTTATTAAGATCTAATTCCCAGTTTTTCTCTCTCAATTTTTTTTTCACGTTTCACGCTCTCTCTCTGTCTTTTTCTCTGCTGTTCTCCATTATTAGATTTTTTTGTTTGATTATTCAGGAGCAGAAGAAATATCAAATTCTTGCTAGAGTTTTAGCAATGGAACTAGTAGTGCTTAAGTGAAACTGACTGTATTAAGTTACTTAATTCATTAAAAACGCTTTTTTCTACTCTTTCCAACTCTTATTTTCATTGATTCTCATGATGATTTCTTCATCATTGATTGAACTAATGTGTATTCTGATATGGGTTTCTGATGATGAAGAAATAATAAAATGAAAAAAAATCTGATGAGCTAAATCCCAAAACTGATGGTGGGGTCTGGCTCTGCCAGAAAATGAAAAAAAAATCTGCTCATGTGAAGAAGATGAAGAAACCGTGAAGAAAAGGTTGAAGGAACCGTTGCTAAATCTTTAAACTTAGCAACGTTTATCTTCAGTTTGTAACTTGATTTGTAACAACGAGTCTGAACGTCCATACACCGTTGCAAACTCGCTGCTTTTATTATTTTCTCTTCTTTTCACCTTTGTAAACACTTTGTGAGCTATGTACCTATATTTTGAGAGTGTTTAGAGCACGATGAGCTAAACCCCAAAACTGGGACAATGGAGGAAGCCATATTTCACAATTGTATGATAAATATATTTAATTCTTTTATGACTTTTGCATTAATTTCATTTGATTTATGATTTTTCTTAATTAGTTGTGATCTTGTTTGATGGTGTATGCTTAGTCGTAAGTACTTTTGATGCGCCATGCTTATAACTGACAGCCCCGCCCCACCATTATTAATGATGGATTTACATCTAATATTTTAAAAATCTACTTTGGCAAAGAATTAGAGTCAATATATTTTATTATATAAGCAAGAATTGTCTAGAATTAATATTTGAACTACATGAATATGAAAATTGGTGAAATCCTAAGGTCCCAGTCTTTCATAATATTGCTACCATCTTTTGTATATTTGCTAGTTTTAGTATTAGAAATTAAATTTAAATCTAAAATCGAGTCTTTACAAGTCCGAGTTGTCCTTTATTTACCACTACTATAAACCTTATCAACGACATCAAGTGTTTGATATTAAAAATATCAGAAGTACGGATATGGCTATGCAGCTTAAACTTATAGGCATTTGGATTAATCTTAGCAATAATTTCTATTGGGCCAATCTTTCGTGCTTTCACTTTATTATATACTCACTAAAAGAGAAATGATCCTTTGTTAATATTGCCCACACAAAATCTCATACTTCAAAATTTACATCTTTGCGCTTTATATCTGCCGCCTGCTTATACTTCTCATTAGCCCGAAGTAACTGTTCTTCAGCAAACTTATGAACCTGTTGCAAATGTTGGATACACTCTCCATCTCGAAATTCTATTCTCTTCAAATCAGGAACATGTGCTAATCTACTGGTGCTCGTGGGTTGTATCCATAAACAACCTCAAAAAGACTCATACCCAGACTACGGTTTGCAGAACGATTAAACGCAAACTCAGCTGGACAAAGTTTCTGATCCCAACTCTTCATATTTTCTCCAACCAGACATCGCAGTATGTCACCCAATGGACGATTCACCGCTTCTGTTTGTTCATCACTTTGAGGATGATATGCAATACTGAAATTAAGCCTTGTGTTAGCTAACTTCCACAAAGTCTTCCAGAAATAACTCAGAAATCTTGTGTCTCGATCAGATACAATGGTACCTGGAAATCCATGTAGACGATATCTTTTTCGGAAGAATAATTCAGCTACCTTTAATGCATTAGTAGTCTTCTTGCAAGCAATAAAGTGTGCCATTTTAGAAAAACGGTCAACCACTACAAATACTGAATCATTACCCCGTTGATTTCTTGGTAAACCCAATACGAAATCCATACTCAAGCCTATCCAAGGATGAATTGGAACTTTCAACGGCATATACAAACCTGCATTATACGCTTTTCCCTTCGATGTTTGACAGATTCGACATCTATCAAAAAATCTTCCGACCTCACTCCTCATTGTAGGCCAATAGTACGACTTTGAAACAAGTTGAAAAGTCTTATCCCTGCCCATGTGCCCTTCGTCATGTAACTCCTTAATAATCTTCAATCGGAGGCAAGAATCAGGAATACACAACTGGTTATCTTTGAAGAGAAATCTTTCATGCATAAGGTAATCAGTTTGTTTGCCTGAACTGATATCATCCACAATTTTCGAAAAGTTTGGATCGGTTAGAATATGATCAGAATATGATCATAACATGAGTCAAAATCCATTACCTCAGTTCGCATGATGTTGAGTATCATACTCCTTCGGCTTAATGCATCAACAACTTGATTCTACGAACCAGCTTTGTGCTTCAGTATAAAAATGAACTCTTGCAAATAACCAACCCACTTACCATGTCTGGAAGAAATCTTCTCTTGACTGTTGATGTTCTTTAAAGAATCATGATCAGAAAACATAATGAAATCGTTATGTATTAGATAGTGACGTCAGTGCTTCAATGCTTGAACTATATCATAAAATTCCACATCATAAGTACTATAGTTGAGCTGAACACCATTCAACTTCTTACTGAAATAAGCTACATGTCGTCCTTCTTGACTCAAAACGGATTTAATTCCCACATTCGATGCATCACAGTGTAGTTCAAACGGCTTGCTGAAATCAGGTAACACCAACAATGATGCAGTAATCAGCTTTGTCTTGATAGCTTTAAAGGCTTCGTCAGCTTCCTCAGACCATAAAAACTGTCCTCCTTGCATGCATTCAGTAATGGGTTCCATAATGGTGCTGAAGTGGGGAATAAAGCGCCGGTAAAAAGAAGCGAAACCAAGGAAACTTCTCACCTCGTGTAACATAGTAGGTGTAGTCCAATTTCTTACGGCTTCAACCTTGGACTCATCTACCTTAATTTCATCCTTGGTCACATTATAACCGAGAAATAGAACTCGATCTTTCATGAATGAACACTTTTTGATGGCCATAAATAATTTTTCCCTGCGTAGAACTGAGAGCACTTCTCGAAGATGTTGAATATGCAAGTCCATGTTAGCACTATAAATAAGAATATCATCGAAATAAACAACCACAAAAGTACCGATAAAGGGTCTGAGTACTTGATTCATGATACGCATGAATGTACTTGGCGCATTGCTTAACCCGAAAGGCATAATCATCCACTCAAATAATCCTTCTCGAGTTTTAAAGGAAATCTTCCATTCATCACCTTCACGAATTCTGATATGATGGTATCCACTCGTCAAGTCGAGTTCGCTAAACACCTTCGCTCCGCACAACTGATCTAACAAGTTATCCAATCTGGGAATTGGAAAACGGTATTTGACTGTGATTTTGTTGATGGCTCGACTTTCAACACACATCCTCCACGTTTCATCTTTCTTCGGAATCAACAAGGCTGAAACTGCACATAGACTAAGACTTTGTCGGATCAATCCTTTCTGTAGAAACTCTTCCACTTGATGATAGACACATTTATGTGTCTTATTTGATCCCACAATTATATTGTTAGTATTCAAATTTTGTATTAATAATGATATTTTTTATTTTATAGGTGTTTTCAAAGAATAAACAATCGTGGAAAAATGGGCATAAAAAGTGTTAAAAGCACCCTGGAAAAGTGATAAAGGCACCCACAAAGTTTTGATAAAGGCACCCATGCCTAAATTCAAAATCCATTTTTGGCGGGAACTTTTTCTTCATGGATGGGAGGATCTGGATAATGATTATTTGAGATTCTTAAGATTTTTAGGGAAAGAAATATCTTATTACCTTATGAAGAAGAGTTTCTACAAAGTGGGGCACGTAAGAATCAAACAGAATATCTCAAAAACACGAGTTTTGACGGAAAAAGGAAAGGAGTATAATCTCGAGTATTGACTTGGTCGAAAATCAGTTGTAATAAAGGAGATAGTATCTCCTTACGATTGGATATATTGAGAGAATATTATCCGTGAGTTGTAAGAAGGAAATAACAACTCAGAGTTGTTCGAAAGTTTGAGAAAAAAATCACCGAGAATCCTGCCAAGATTTGTTTCAATATAGAAGAAGATATTTGAAGAAGATTTGAGAGCTGTTGATCATATAAATAGGAGGGTAGAGAGTCAGAGAAGGGGGCTGGCTCTGCTAGAAATCGAAGAAAAAAAATCCAGAAAAATTATGCTCGTGAAAAGAGGATGAAGAAACTGTTACCAAAAATTTGAAGAAGAACTTCGTCATAAAAAACGAAAAACATCGTTGTAAAAAAGTCTGTGATCTTTTCTTCCTTCAGCGATAGAAAATAAACTCTTATATATGTTATTGTTTTATTCTTCTTAGTAACGTTTATAAACGTATCAAATTCACTGTGTCAATTATTTTTGATTCTTTTCTTATTCTTAAGCACTTTTTGAGCAATGTATCAATCTTTTGATAGTGTTTTGAGCACGATGAGCTAAACCCCAACACTGGAATCCTAAGTCCCAATATCTTGTAATATTGTTACTCCTTCCGTTTCAAAATATATGTCCTCTATTCTATATTCGTCAGTTTCAAAATTGTGTCCAGTTTCTGTTTATAGTCGTATTATCTCGATAAACTCTCAAATATACCCTTGGATCTTTTATACTCATAAATTTATTTTTAGTGGGACCCAGTTTAAAATCTTAAATAATATATGTATAATTAGGAAACATATGTGCAAATATCTTTCTTGCTTATGCTTCATTCCTTTTAAAAGTAAAATTATTTTTGACTACAATCTTCCCTTATTTTTAATTTTAGTAACAATATAACATTTAATAGGAGTAATTTTGGATATTACTCCGGTCTCTTTAATAATTTGACTTAGTCAAAGCGGACAATTATTTTGAAACGGAAGGGGCATTACCTTTTTTTTAATTGCTAGTTTAAATTAGAATTAGGTTTAAAAATCAAATCTCCACAAGTCCGAGTGAACGATCTTTTTACCAGTTGTTTATAATCACATCAATTTTTGGCGCCGCCGACGCGGACTTGTTTTTAGGTTAGGGTTTTAGATTTTTTTTTAATTTTTAATTAGAATTTATTATATTTTTATTTTATCTTTTAGATTTTAATTGGGTATTTTCTTAGCTTTGATGTACAGGTGATCTTTTACATTAATCGTGGAAATTGCCTACCAAAAAAGGTAAGTATTATACCTCAAATTTTAGATTTTTCATTAAAATTTTATTTTATTTATATATATTTATTTTATTTTAGATTTTATTTTATTTTGTATATAAAAAAAATACACGTGCATGCACAACATATTCCATCTTCCGACACCGAATTTTAGGAAAACTTGTGGGATAGTACGGTGAACCCTTTCGTTATCATCCAAAATACCACAAACCTCAGCCTTGTACCTTTGACCAGTCTTTGACTGTAAGTATATTTTGCTAAGGTTACCTATTTTAGTAGAACCTGCATTTGTACGTGCTCTAAAAAAAATGTCGAACTTGTATTATGAGGACCAATACCATGATTATCGACCCGAATTTCAAAATGAATATTAACCGTACTATAACCATAGTGTGGATAGTACTTGGGACCACTATCAACCCTTTGGAGGTTCTGGTTCATACCATAATGATCCCAATTACTATTCACACGCTCACCAGTCGTACGAACGGGTAAATGAGCAATATTATTCTGAGAAAAATGTTAGTTATCCGCCTTTAAAGGATTTAGTGAAACAGTTGAGCCCTGATACTATTCATGATCCTTATATTTCCCTAGAGGAGACCCTCAAGCAGTTGACTGAGAATACAAATAGTTTTGAGTGAGAAACGAAGAAACGAATTGCAATAAGGAGTAATTCTCCTCTAGAAGAACCCCTCGAGTGGTTGCAACCTAGTAATCCTTATGAACCTATTATGACTCTAGAAGAATCATTCAAGCCGATAACTGAGCCGACACGTAGGAGTGAGATGATAATGAAGGAATTTTATGAAAAGTCATTAGAACAGAATAAAGAACTTGCATCTTTAATTACCGCTCTCAGTGACTTAAGGCACATTTATATGAAATCGAAGAAGAAGAACGGTTAGCTGCTAATATTGCTCAGAATGAACTTAATCGCCAAAATAATATTTCCAATTTTACCCTTGATAATAATGACAAGTATTTACCTAATCTAGAGAACGAGGTTAGAATTGAAGACACTACTTGTTCAAATAAGGTTCAATCATCTTCATGTCGAGGATGAGGAAAGTATTGACGAAGATTTTGAAATTCGTAGTCATAATGACGAGGGAATTTTTACAACAATTGAGCTTCATGATAATAATGATGTTTCTAGTTTTAATCCTAATAATGTTGATGATTATTTACCTATTCAAGAGGAAAAGGATTTAACTAGAGATACCATTGTTATAGATGGTGAAATATTTCCTTGTCATTATGAAGACGGTGATGGTTTAGACGAACGAGTTTATCCCGAGACTAGTGTTTTAGAGTCCAACGATTCAAAGACCATAGTCTCTGACGAAGATGATTGACTCGTAGAGGTTTTAAATATGAGTGAGGTTTTAAACGAACCTTTCAGTGAATCAAAGGAAGTCAACAAGGCTTTCTTTGATAATCTATTATATGATTTTGATAATGGTGTTCGTTTAGATGACCAATCCACTAAAGAAAATGGGTATTGTGCTGACCTTACAGACCCTAGAACTCAACCAATATTTTTGGTCCTTTTGAGAGTAATGTTTACCATAAATTTGGAGGTACCGATGATTATTGTGATTTTTAAGTATCCCTGCTGAAAGTCCCTCACTTGGGACTTGACATATGTGCCTTTACCTTTTAAATAGATTATCTTCATACACTTTTTCCCGAGCCTGATTTTGTCTAGAATGAGATTCAGTCGTCAGAAACCTATCCTATGGTTGATGTGGTTTACTCGGTCCATGATACCATGATTTATTTTGTTGTCCCACCAATATTTTATTTACCAAATGTGGGAATGTTTCAACTTCAAATGTGTCAATTTTTAATTTTTGAAACTAAATCTGATTATTTTAGAAAGTTTAAATCGACACATTTTCATGAGAATGACAACCAATTTCATATAATCTATTGTATTTCAACTGAGTGAGACAAATTCAATTGACTTCAAGGATCCGTAATTAGTCAGATTATTTTTGTATGATTCGTAAATTGTGACTAATCCTTTCTTGGTCTGGCTGAAGACTTTAAACTTAGCACTCTATGGGAGGCAACCCATATGCTTTTGGTACACGGTGCTGGTAATATCTTTCCTCATCTCTTTTCCTTTGTTCATTATTTTCTCTTTGTTTATACTTTTATCCATTTATCTTTAGAATATCGAGGACTGTGTTCAATTTAAGTTTGGAGATAAGGGAGAATTTTTTTAAAAATTTAGTTGTACCAAAAACTCTAAAATCTAGAAACTTGTGAACAATTCACATGACACTAACCATTCTAGGTAGATGTAAACAAAATTCTTGTCTGTAGGAGTCGAGGGACCCAACCAAATGGTCTATTCATAAAAGGACAAAGCTCAGGTGTTAGAAAAACCATGATAGTCGTCACCATATCTTGGAGTCGCTACCATATCACGTTCTGTTTTTTTTACAACTTTTTGTGTTTCTCTAAGTGATTTGGTGGGGCACTAGTATCGCCTTTTTGTCGCCGCTAGGATGAAGTAGAGTGATTGAGATCAAGCCCCATTATTTTAATTGAACTTGACCAATAATAATTTTTTTAAAAAAGACACTTGGATATCAATATATATGTGTTCTCCCTGTCTCCGTCGCCTAAGCAAGCGTGAAACGCAGGATCCATGTGAATTATCATATAATCTGCTGATAAGGATCATGCGCTTAAATTCAAAAAAATCTAATCATATTGTTAAAAAAAAAATTAAAAATTAAAAAGAAAATTATATTTAATAAATCGACTGCTAGAAAACCACCTGAAAGAAGCAGATTATACTTAAATATATACAAATGGAGATAATATCAGAATGATTGGATGTTCTTAAATAAAAGAGAAGCGCTTGAGCCATATTTGAGATGCTATAGAGAAATGCTTTCACTGACCAGATTTTGCGTAGCCAGCAAACTGCATATTTTCTATCTTAAGTGGCGATAACGTCACCCTCTTACTAACAAACCAGATCTTCAAAATGGCGATAATATACCTGAAATATTGCGAAGTAATACGAAAGTGCAACCAATTTAAAAAGTTTCAAATTTTCTATGAAGCACATTTTTGAATTCAGTCATATAATTAGCATAGTATAAGAAAGGACATACTGAGATGAAACATTAGCAATTCTGAACCAATTACACCCAGGTGAAATGTATATGTCAGTCACGGAAACAAAAATCTAGCTAAACATTGCCAACTCCTGCACATAGATCAAATATCAGTTGGAAGCAAAGGAACCATGGTGCGTATAAGAAAGTATTTTGCATATAGCTAGGCTTAATTGATATATATGCAAGTTCAATAGGATTGATAACATTAAAAGACGCTTGATCAAATATCAGTTGGTGCAGCCACGTATATCGACTGTAGCTCGAAAACTCTACAGGTATGAAATTACCAGCAGTACTTGTACAACAACAAAAAAATTCACAAGCCATTGAAAACATAGTGGTCATTTCTGCAAAACTTTCAGAATACGTCTTCTTAATTCAAAGGAAATGCACATATAACTGGGATTAAAGGAACTCTTTTTTTTTGTTGCTTCTGGTGTTTACAAAACGTGAAGACTGTAATTTGACGCTGCAATCAAAGTTGTTCTACGGCCTCCTAAACAAAAGAAACGAAAAAAAAATCAAGATAATGTGTATTTCTCTGAATAGAAATCGTCATAATCTCAAGTGGATTTATATTTTTACATTTTTACATTTTTCACAACACAATATCTTATTTAATGAAATTATACAACCTTCAAATCCTTCCAATCAAAATGAGCTTCAATTAATTGACTCTAAACCGTAAACCGAACATGTAGATTTTAACTAGGATTCAAAAAATAATAATTCGAGATGAATTTTTGAGAAAATCAAAACCTAATTAAGTAGAACTGAATCTAAATCAAAAAAGTATATAAAAAAAGTATGAGAATAAGAAATCATTGCTGAAGAACATTGAAAACATGTTGCATTTTAAAGATTAAAAACAATCAGATCAACATATAGAAAACAGACAAAATCTAATAAAAAAAAACATAAGACAAGAAGAAGAAATCATTGAAATAAACATAACCAAAGATCAAAAATCTTATCTGAAATGAGAAATCATGAAGAACAAAAACCCAAATCGCCTCTACTTCTTGTCAAAAATTTCAGATATAAAAGTTCTAAACTCTTTCTTTTAATATATATATATATATACGGAAACAAAAACAAGGTATTTAGGGTATTATGGAAAAGTATGATTCTCTGGATCGGGAGAAGTTTGGACTAACTCGTCCATATTTTGGACTAAACTGTCTATGCGGAAGAATTTTGGACTAACCAATACTAGGCTTGGGGGACAGGACTAGAACGTCTAAAGCCCAACCAAAATAGGATTAAATGTTATTTCTTACTAGCAGAAAATGTCATAGTTCATGCAACTGAATCAAAATTGAATCAGCCCATTTATATCGCATTACCTTTGCAATGGACTCTTCTGTTTGTTGGTGAGCTTCTTCCACCAACTTCTGAACCTCATGCCGGTCTATCCAGTTCTGGATTCTAGTAAATAAAATTAAAAAAATCACAACATTGATAAAGGTAACTTATAAAAGAATTCATCAGACAACATCAAAGCCTATTCTAAACATATTGCATAGCTGGTAAGTTCCAGTATGGGAAACATCGAGTGGTTTGATAGATTCTCATCTCTCTCCCCCGGGGGAGGTAGGGTCGAACCCCTATAATAATAATAGCAAATCCTAGTTTGCTGTGTCTAGGTAGTAGTGTCGAGGTGACCACTGTACTATGTAAAGAAAAGAAAGGTCCAGTTTGACTGCAAGTAAATCCTTAATCACATCATATGTATTTAGACTAGCAAAAGACTAAAACTAGGGATACCCCTCCTACAAAGTATAGGGAGGAACACCACAACAAATAAATATGCTACTTGAAGTAAGAATTTTCAGTTTGGATTAGTGTTCAAAGGTATCTCTTTAACCTTTTAGTTTTTTTCTTTCCATAATTTTTGCAAAAGGGGAATGAAATAGGAAGCGATGTCTATCGTGGAGCAGAAAAAGTTATCATTGTTGTATGAACATAGAGATTACCACAAGATAACACCAAAATTTATCAAATTAACTTATACACTATTACTAAAAATATACCAAGTATCAGTACTAACAAAAACCTTAATAAACTAATTAGAAAAATACAAAGAAAATATAGTCCATTATAAATTATACCTTGGACCATTTTTGTCGAAACTACTCAACAAAGTTGTAGTTGTTTGGTGCTTCCTTTTAGACCTACCAACATAATTCCTCCATACCCAATTGAATATCCAGTTCTGGCTTTACCTGAAAATAAATCACCAAGTTCCTAATCAGTTATCTACCACTAAACAAACATCACTCTAACTTGTTCGAAAGGTTGTAAACATGTACGTAAACTAGCAGAGCTATTTTGACCTGCACCGATACTTTCCAAAAACAACACAATTACAACAACCAAGCCTTTAAGTCCCAAACAAGTTGGGGTAGGCTTGAAACGGAACCCATGTCAAAGTTACCGAAACCAAAAACAGAAAGAAAAAAAAAAAATCATACACATTACAAACTGTAGATAACAAAATCTTATACAATAACATGCATATATAACCCCTTTTCTTATTAAGCTACATGTGTTGCATAACAGTCTAAAATAAAAATTTCTACAACCAACCCATAATACCAACCCATAATATTAGACCAAGAACTTTTAAGTTGTTCATTCTTATAAAAAGCTACAAGAATGAACAATATCTATGGAATTAGGGAATGCAACGATAGACTAGGATGCCATATCCATCCTAATGCATCTACAAACTTTTCACATGCGGCAGAACACTATTTCAATGCAATGCCAAGTACAACAATTGCGGATCATAACAATGTTTTACTCCTCATGAAATCAAGGTTTTTAAATTTAGACCAAGTGTGTTGGAGAATTCCCTCTTATGTGTTGGTGGGTTTAATCATATGGTTCTATTAAGGAGAAAGAGAGATTCCAAACGAAACAAAAGAATAATAAAACATTATTAGAACTAGAAACGTAATGGTAAACAAAAACATTCTACTTTATTCGGCTCCTAACTCCATTGCATCCTCTGTGATTTCAGGGTGCATAGGTTGCTGATTTCCAAAAAGTGTTACCTAGGGACATAAAATAGACCCTTGAATTAACTAGTTAAGTTAGTGTATCAGAACCTAACAGAAGGATAGTGATATGACACAAGAGCATACCTTTATCAGTACCCATCAAACTCTACTTTGTAAAACAAAAAGACAATTGAAAACCAAACTTACCAAGTTAATGATTCTAAATACCAACGGGAAACCCATTTGAAGAACGACAAAAGATTAGGTAAATTAAACATACACAACAAGTTCTTTTGGTACACACACTGCTTCAACTTGGACAACTAAGTGTGTTTTCCTTACAGTCTCATACAAATTTTGCATGTTACCTAAAATTCTTGCCTACAGTAAGAAACAAAACATGAAAATAGACCTAGAATTATCAGTTGATTAAATATGCCTTCTAAAAATTCACCGATATAAGAAACACATATTTCAAAAAAAAAAGTATATAATAACTCAGCTTTGTAGGTGCATCATCATCTTTCCTATTATCTTTCTTTAAATAGACACAAATCTAAACCATAATTAACACCTAACCAAATAAATTTACATAACCCACAAACCATTATTCCAGCAACACCTAAATGTGCTTACTTAGCCTTTCAAAAATTGAATTCACTTCTAACAAATTGTTCTGTCAATTTATATGATGATATCTGCACCATAAAATAAACCCTACATTCGTAATTCAAACAAATAAACTTTAGAATAAAAAAGAGTACAGTGGCTTTACAAAGAGAAGCTGAAGAAAATGTAGGATTTTTCACACCATTAAAATAGAAGAATAACAAAATAATTCAATTTAAGAGTATGCATAAGAACGGTCAACTAGTTTTTAGTACCCAATTCCGTGACTTTGCCAAAAACTTCACTTGAGACCTTATGGGATTCTTAGGCTCCGTGCAAGATCATTCATTGCCTGCAAATTACGGACAAACCCGAAAATTTAGGTCACCCTTCTTTTTTTATTGATGATTTTAATAGTCTTTTTTACTGAATCTGGGATCTCAGTAATCTCACTATTTTTGAAAAGGTATTCTATCAGCCAAATCCTTATTCTGAAATGTTGGTTTATCACTTTATTATCCGGGTCCAGTATGTTTCGCAAATTCTTTTCAGTGTTTTCACCAATGTCTTTTATTGTGTTGCGTTGCAAAATCTTTATACTTTTTAGAAGTTCCTTCTGAATTGTAGATAAACAATAAAACTCTTCCATGCATATATATTAGGATCCCTCGATATCATCCTAATCCATGAAATAGCAACCGATAACGCTTTAGCCACCCTTGAGGGAAGTTCATCCCCTTCTCTTACAACTTCAAGCAGTTTCTTATATCTGTTTTTTACTGCGTTAGCTGAAATTTCTATATGCTATTGATTCACGTCACAGGGAAATTGAGGCTCATCCTCTTTATTGTGAGACTCTGGTTCATTTCCACCAAATGTCGAAGTGCCATACCCCTAAGGATTTTGTTCATTATCAATTATGCAGCACTGTAATGAGATAAGTAAGCAGGGTCTATTTAAAAAACATCAAACAATAAGAAGAATCAATCCTATTAAGTAATTAATTACACCACTTACATAACGATCGGAGGTTGTACAGAGGTAATTTTATCATGTGAAGCACAATCCAAACATCAGAAATATATTTGGTTAAAAATAATCAAACTGATATCGTTCATATTAAATAATCTAATTAACAAAGGGAAATCTAATTTGTTTTGGGGAAAAATTACTTTGGAGTTATGAATGATTTCAGTTTTCCATTTGGAGTCGTAATCATACCACTTTGGGAAATATGACTTTGGAGTCGGCAAAATGAATCAGAAAGCAGGATATTGGCGCGGAATATAGGAATAGTAGGATTATCCTTTCTAGGAAGACAAGGTGGAAGGTAGCTAAAGGAAAGCGAGAGGACTCTTCTATGCCTTAGTGGTTTGATGTGCACCTTGCAAAGAAGATAACCTTAGTGGCCCATATGACCAAAAGAATGAGGAAAGAACACGACAATGCATGATCATGAGTCTCGCTGATAGGATTCTAATCAATATGGGCTAAGTATAATGACCTTTTCCTGCTCTTTAAGAGCCTTTGCTCCTATTTAAGTGGCTTTCGTTGTACGACATCATCGAGCATATTTCTATCACTTAGTAAGAGGCCTTCGTAGAAGTCTTGGATGGATGATGAGTTGTACCTAGAAAGGGATACTGCCCTTTGATATACCTATAAGAGGGTTCCCATTGATCCTTATGAAGTAGTTAGTGAAGTGAAATCACTCTGCCAGTACTCATTTTCAAGTAAGTTCATCTTTAAACAGTTGCCTAACAGAATGAGTTTTAGGTAAGAGGCCTAGCTCGACCCCAAGTGTTTAGTAGCTGTCGAAGATGACATAATAAAATTTCATCTTTCAATTCCAGGGATTATTAAGGCAATAAAAAAGAGTCCCCCTGAGAAAGATTCATTGCCTTTAGAGCTACCGCAAATAGTACAACCGATATAGTTATTCCTATTACTTTCAGTCCAATCAAGAAGGAAACTAAGAGAGAGACCGGGAAATGCTCTGGCAACTGAAATAATTGTCCCATTTGGGCTTCGCATGTGGGTTTTCGGTCGGGACCTTACTCCAACAAGTGAGTCAATACATTTCTATAAGGCGACTATGTAAATACGTGGCGTGATCCCCTTATCCTAAAAGTTAAAGTGTGGTATAAGCCTCTGAAAGAGCATCTATGACGGACTAGCCTCAATTTTAGCAATTCATTGTATAATTGGAACTTGATTGGAATTGTTATTTGCTTATGCCAATCACTACTATAGTTAGAACTACCGAGCAAGTGGAAGATTGATTCCCGCTTGTGCATAAAGATTGGGTCATCTGTATACCTGTGATATTCATATCCCGTTGCCAAGCCAAAGAAGCGAACTATTACTTAAAAAGCGTAAGACTACAAGATGCCTCTCCCTTTAAGTCAAATCCCTTCCCGCTATGGGCCAAGATAGCATCTTGTTGTGTTATCTGAGTTTGCTAGGTAGTGGCAAAGGCGCCCACTGGGGGAAAGAGGAGGCCCTTTAAAAGGTACTGGCTAAGATAAGAAGGCAGGAAATAAGTATCTAGTTTGTAAGGAAGGGAGTTATCCCGTTTGGGTTCCTCCTGTATATTGGAAATAAGGGATGGTGTTAAAGCGTCCCGATCCCGCCCCTCATATGTATAACATATGAGTCTCTTTTCCCTTTTAGGTGCGGTACATGGGCGAGTAAGATATAATTTTAAGTGATCCGATCCTCCTGCAAGAAGAGTGTGAGGCTATGAAACTAGTTAATGCAAATGTTAGATTTTGTTTTAGGGTAGAACTACCCGAATGTTGAGTCTGCTGATCTATGACGCTACATGTTAGTCCGGAAATGCCTTATTCTAAATTTCTGAATATGTTAATTTGTGAGCTAGATTCTTTATTTTGGTTAGTAAACTCAGGTATCACCTAAACTATAGCGAGGGCGTGTGGTGAGTAAGACAAACTTTTATTCCTTTATGAAGGCATTAGAGCAAGGTCTGAAATAAGACTCGATCCCTCATTGAAAAGTCAAAAAAGTATGATTGGATGAGTTATTAAGTCATATTTTTATAGAAGTAACACCCCTTTCTTTCTTCACTTTTGAATCGTTTTTTTAAAAAACTTCTTCAAACTTCGCTTACAAATCCCCTATTTGAGTCATCATTAGCTCGGTCTATAGCACCCACATCAAGTTGCACCGCCTGTCTCAACTGAATACTCTCGATCAAGAAAACTTACTCGCAGTATGGGTGCTTCGCGGCTAACTTTTTTTTCGTTCCCTAGTTTAGTTTCCTATTTAGAAAAGATTGGATTGCAAAGAACGAGAGGACTCTTCTATGCCTGCAAGCTATAGAGGTTTGGTCCCTTGTTGAATATCTTCTCCCGAATTCTTTTCTTTGATTGGATTAGCTTCCATAGCCAACCCTACCAACAAAGCTCCCAGAAGGATATGTCCCAGCTATGGGTCGAATGATCCACATAATTTAGATGGTTTAAATGGCTTAAAATTCCCGTTTAATCTATAATATTGAAATGATATACCACAACCCAATGGCAGGTCCAAGGTCATGGATAAAAAAGTAGGTTGGTGAGGAGATTGGGTACCTAAGAAGGAAAGATAAGTGTTGATCCAGCAATTTTCCATGTAAATCCATTGGAAAATCAAAAATACACTGGTCCGATGAAATGGTTCTTGTTATCTGCTCCAACAATGAATCATTGGTTTAACTGAATAAATAAATAAAATAGATATACCTTTCTCTTCGTCTCAAGTCGATGGTTCTTCTCAATTGAAAGATCTCCTATATGGCTAATACACATTCCAGTTGACCGAGCCTAATTCTAATTGTTTTGTTCCGAAGCAAAGATATCCACGAGGCCGGTTCGTCTTATTCAGATATTCACACGACCAAGAGGTACTGGATTTTCTTGCCCTGAAAGGGGAAGGAAGGATATAATTCCAACAAACGTCTATTATCAAATTCACCCGACATGATAATACCCATTCTGGGAACATCCAGTGCCAAAATCACTGAATGGGTAAGTCGCCAATACCTAAAACGGACTATGTAACGTACTTTATATGCTGGGTTATGGGAGGGCATTTTGTCAGAGGTTTATATTGTATCAATTTACCCCTGTGTGATTCCTGTTGAAGCATACACTCATGGGGTGGTGCAGGGCGGACGATTTCAAAGTGGACTCCCCATTCATTAGATAGAGAAGATATCCAAAATTTAGTGATCCACTGCCGAACTTATTTTAATTCCAACAACTCAGACTCAGATCATAGGGATCGCCGAACTACTTCATATCAACATAGACTCGTTCTATCAATATCGATCTGATCCGAGATCTCTTATTAAGACCAAGATCACGAGGAACGGCTTCGACCACAATAGAGAATAAAGGTCTCGCAATGAACTTTAAAAGTACTAATTTAATGGTTTATTTGTACCGTAAATGAAGTCATTAAACCCATAAGGGATATAAAGAGTCAAATCCATAAAGAGAAAGGGCCTAAGAACAAGGAAAAAACAAACAAGAAATCCAAGGTTAGGAACATCAAAGAATTGCATGGGATGGATGCACTGGTATTGAGAAGGAAGATCCGAGTCGCTAGATCGAAAAGATCGCTCATGAAGGTAGCATTTCCATAGGTATAGATCTCTTTATCCGGCATGATCCAGTACCCAAGGGAATATTCATACCTCGAAATCCCACCTCACAAAGCAGAAGATCTTTCTCATACATGAATGCCTAGACCAATCGCCGTACCTATCTTAACAATTCCAACAATTCTCCTTTACCGCGACCTGGACTTGAATTGCACTACTGCCCAAGAACCGCCGTGGAATCATTGCTTAAGATGGACATACCATTTAGAGCTAAGATGTTTCACGTTCTTATGAGCGATCTTTTAAGAAAGGAACACCACTTATCCGTTATTGTTACCAGTGGAAGGAGAGCAGACCCCTAGATCTTTAGCTGGGCAGATCTGAAGTCTTTTCTCTTAGGAGCTTCATTGATGAGATAAAGAGGGGTTCTTTGCCTTTTTATATCATTGGTGGTGTAGCGGCTGACCTTCCTTTGGGATATTACGAAAATCTAGAAACGTTTCTTAGGGCCTTTGGTTGAAGACCCCAAGATATCTACAAGTGGTTAAAGAATGAACAATGACACCGAGATTTAAAGGATCATAAGGTATTTAACACGAGTCAATGTATAGAGTGGGGTGCTTTAGGGGTGATTGCCCGAGATGCAGGGATCTAAATGGATAGAAAGGAGTGAGAAAGCTATGACTCATACAAAAGCCTTGGATTTAAGGTTCTTACTGAGGAAGACGGGGATAATTTAGCGAGAGCATATGTTATGGCGAGAGAGATCGAGTCCTCGTTATTCCTGGTTGGTCAGACTCTTTATGCTCTTAAACCCGGTCCTATAGTGAGTGAAGACCCAAAACTAAAGCCTAGACATACAAGGCGAGGAAGACCTGAGAAGCCCGTACCAGGAACTGGTTTGACTCTTGGTTGGAACAAAGACATGAGAATTACCTCTGGGTTTCAGAGGGATAGTCGAAGCAACTTATGGTGTTGTACGAGTCAACCTTATAAAGGAGCCAGATTCTTCAAATTACTCTTCTGAGATCAATTTTGCCGTGCTTTCGAATGCATGCCTCCTTCAGAATGCCCCAATATTGACGAACCGGGGATCACTATAAACGGTACTATAAGAGAGGATTCTTTTACTTACCTTTCAATGGATGACATGAGACTGAAGCCTAGCTTCCTTGTTCTTTGCTCTTTCCTTGTTTAGTCCTTGGGCCTTCCATTGAGGTATGAATATTCCAGTTTATTTTTACTTTACCT
>JAJJMC010007139.1:2703784-2732060 GCA_023531435.1 Papaver californicum | reverse complement strand
TCAATTGTCTTCCATGGCCCAAACCAAGTCAAGGGAAAAGAAGATATAAAAGCTTAACATCCAACACCATGAGACGAAAGGAACCTCGCACCACAAGATCTAAGACATGAAGTCAAAGGTGAACAAGAAGATAAAACCTACAACAAAGAAAGGAAGAATGTGTGAAACTTCATAGGAATTCGTCTTAGGAAGGTCGTGAATATAGGATTCGGTGAACATCTTAGGCATGAAGGCATGTAAGAGAGTCTTAGGAAGGTCGAGATATTTACTTTGGGGAACATCTTAAGCGTAGATGCATGAAAGGAATCCCAAAGAAGGGTTCCTAGCTTCGGATGGAGAGAGGGATTTGAAACAATGAATCCCGCCTTATGATAGCGATGAAAAGACCAAGGAAGAATGCGTAAACCGGTACCTTTAGCTTGGCTCAGATTATCCATCCCGAGGAGCCAGTTAAGAAAGGAAATCAAGCTCTATAGTATCCCAAACCCTATTGATCCAGTTTGCTGCGGTTTTCATTAGAGGATATTTACGTCTGTGGGCCTTTCAAAGAGCATCAGCAAACTTCCGTTGAGTGGATCTGGATACATATGTGTACGAGAGGCTCAAAGAGACTCGACTGCTAAGGAGAGGCTCAAAGAGACTCGACTGCTAAGGAGAGGCTCAAAGAGACTCGACTGCTAAGGAGAGGCTCAAAGATCCTCGAGTGTATGTAAGAGGGATGATCTTGATCCGGTATTGAAATGAAGACCCAAGGCATAAAGGGAAACATCTCTCAATAACCGAACCTAACCTTCAAATGGAGAGGGATTCGCTCTTTGATCCCTTTCCCTATCTGATTCCCATAGTAGCTACAAGAAGGAAGAAACGAGCTCTCAAGGATATTCACCCACAAGATAAATTCCATTCAACTTTCCAACGCGGAGAAATACATGAGGAGATGTATGAGCCATTGGATCAAAAAGGCTTCCACGATATGAGTTCCCCTTCTTATGGGCTTTGGCTTTACCTTACTTTTATTCCTTAGGATTAGATATCCCTTCTTAGGAGAAAACCTTACCACGTTAAGGCATCAGAATCATAGGTTTGACTCACACAACTCTTCTTGCTCATGATCTTCTTATTCGAGGTGAACTTTACTCTGTTTTCTCAAGTTGCTACCTTCATGACCTCTGAGAGAGAGGTTACAACGGGATACAAAGTAAGCTTCTATGTCCTAAGCTTAAGGCATCGGCTTCTAAGTACTTTCTACCTCTCCCACGGGTTAATGATTTGAGTCACTAGCATAGCTCATTGTGACAGGAAAGATGTACCGCCGAGATATGCACTCTATTGTTTCATTGATTCTAAAGCACCTTTGTGGATCTCTATCTAAAACTATAAAGAAAAGCTGACCAACTGACCTATTTCTTAGTAACCTTTTCGAGTAGTTGGCCCTCCTTACCGAATACATAACATAAATTGCAGTACCTTCAGTATATATTTTATAAGGGAGCAAATAGGTCTTAAAAGCTGGCAGTCAAAGAAGGGCCTTCACCTCTGCTCAAATTTGTGAGTAGTAAGCAGTAACTTGTATCGTATTGATTAATCGAAGGAAAAATGAGTAGTTGCGCATTGTTGTAACTTCCAGATTCACACAACGATCCAATCGAGCCGCGATGGATAAAAAACCATACAAGTGAGTCTAGTTCCATCTGGTGAAGAAATGAGCTAATTTGGCTAAGGCCTTGCATGAATTTTTCCAACACTCATAAGCGTTCTATAAACTTCCAGTGCACTAACATAGCTAACTGGAACTAACCCATTACCCCCAAGACTCGCAAATCATGCCCTTCAACAAGAAAAGGTCTAAATTCAGAATCTTACCACACACGCTCTTCCATGCTTATAGGTTGACTCTACTTCTATCTCGGTCTCAAAAAGGTGCACTATGCATCCAGCCTTCTATTGAAACTCACGTCTCTTGGATGGGTTGCTTATAGACTCTAATACGTCTTCCTTCTTAGAACCTTTTGGTGTGTATTTCCCCCTAACTTTAGATCAGATCCACCGAACGAGAAACTCAATTCCACACTGCTGCTGAGTCGTCAGACTTATCCACCATGACAAAAGGGACTGGGACAGGGAATTAGTGGAATTTCTCTTTGTGGATTGCGTTGGGGGAAATTACCAAAGCTAGGCAGATAGATATACTCATTTTCCGTTTCTAAAGCAGAGCAAGAAACAAAATAAAATTTTTTAACCAGCGCCTCGACGGGTACTAATAGTCCTCTCACTACCAACAAGCAGACATCATCTGGCTGGGTCTTGCCGGTATCAACAACGATAAAAAAAGAAACAAATGGAAACAACAACTCATTATGGCTCTTGGCCCAGATAACGTCCTAGGCGTTAAGCTTGTCAGGGAATGCCTAATCGACGACGCCCGTCCTGGGATGAAATAAGTAGATCGATAGGTCGTTCCTCCCCTTGTCCCCGAAGATAGGTAATATATTCTCATACAATCTTGCTGCAATCTGACCTAGCTGGCGAGCGATCCCAGCTCACGGAAGAGAATAAAACAACAAGCGAGCATACCTTTCTTCGCTTCTTCTCCACCAACCACGGAAGTTTAAGGATAACTGTAGGTCGGTGGCTACCTAAGGAAACTCTGATTCGATCGCCCCCTCAGCTGGGAAGCATCTACCTAATCCCGATCACAAGGAGAGGTTCACCATGATGGGGTATACTTCGTTTGGGAACACCCTTTTTTGCGGCATGCTCCTCAGATTTACGGATTCGCAGGGGGCCTCAGACCTTACTTATTTTTATGACTTCACTTCTCGATCCCGTATCGGTGACCAACCAGGGACTTTAGTGACTTGACCAGCGAAAAGGCCTACGGATACTTGACTGAAAGGAAAGGGATGAAATCACTGGATTTTCTAAAGACATGGACAAATTTTCTTGTGGGCCGTCAAAAGTAGGTTTCTGATCCCTCTAGCCTTGTAAGCCCACACCTGTGTAGAGTATATCGTTCAAACCTACGAAACACATTTTTGACTCATGGGCCCTAGTATCATAGGCAACCGAACGGTTTCCCTCCTAATTACTAGATCGAACTGCTGTAATAATTCCATAAACATCTAGCGAAGATATGGCAAACAAATAAAGTAGCCCTATGTTCGGATCTGACAATACCATAACATAATCAAAAGTACAACGGCTCGAGCGACCAGACTTTACATGAATGTAGCCACTAGGGCCATTCTAAAAAGGGAGAAATTAGTACTACTTAGTGAAATGGGTTCCTTTGAATCAATTTTAAACCATCTGTTATAGTTTGTAACAATCCAACGAACCCACTATTTCAGGACCCTTTCAACGTTAAACAAAAGCCATGACTTTCCGTTCATCTAGCACTAAAACGACGACTCCTAGTAGAAGTGGTAAAATGATTCCAATGATTTCCGAAGCTATATACGTTTTCAATTTTCTACTCACTTCTGATCGGGCCTGATCTGGTTGACCCAATCATGATATTTCACTCAAGATATGGCCTATCCGATCCAATCTTGATATTGAAGGAAGGGACCTTTTCTCCAAAAACTCCGGATGTGCGAGAAGCTATGATATTCAATCCTACAGAAATTTGCCTTGGGCCTGAATTAGACCTAAAGCTTGCGTTGCTTTTTGGCTCTGCTACTCTACTAAGTCCAAGACAAAGAACTATAGGCACTACGAACAATAACGTTTTTTGAGGATGTCTGTCATCAGATTGGGTCCTTTCTTGACACAAGTTTGCCATGGAGCTATGGCGAATGTATCTCATTGATGCGTGAGACGAATTGACTTTATCTAAGTCCTTTCTTTACATATATAGGGGGAGTGCTCGTCTTCGAGGATTTTGAAAGTCGTCCATTTATGAAATTTGATCGCTTCTTAATTCATTCACTGGTATTTTTCCCGATAGCTGGTGGACTTAACAATCAGATGAACTTTATTCTAAAATTCATTTTCATAGGTCATTGCTACTCATTCAGAAAGAATATGCTCGCGAGATTGAGAGAAGACTTTCATCTTTCCTTCCTCTTGTTCTCTATCCGATCTCTCTTTCTATACGAGTTTATTCGCGTTCTTATCTTGAGTCGAGTTCTGTTTAAGAAGGAGTTCATTGGAACAAAGAAAAATTATTCTATTACGATAAAAGTTTCTTTCTTCCATTGAGATCTTCTCTTTTTCGGAGATGAATTTCTATCCTTGAATGATGTGAGATTCGAGAACCTGAAATCAGAAAGGTTTACTCAAGCTTTCCCATTTCTGTACTTCTTTCTGTCCCGATCTAACTTATCTAGTCCTTTTCTTTCATTAAGATCCCGTTCAAGAGCCAAATTGAAGTCCATACTGATAAATCTAGGCTGCTCTCGCCTCAAATCAAGTTTCAGCTTGTGACACGCCGAACCAAGTCAATGGCCCACCTCGTTCTTCTTTCAAGCTAAGCGCATCGCCTCACTGATACAAAGAGTAAAAAGTTATTTGTCAAGGAAGAAAGCGCTATTCTATAGTGGTTGGCATTATTCGACCGATCAAGTACTGTAATCAAGAAGGATGTGTGACATCCGTTCATATAGTTTGCCATAGGCATCTCTCTAAGGTGGACTCGCAGATCAATAACATAATGCACAGTCAATGCACAGTCTCAATTGTTCAAATTGGAGCACCAGGAAGGCGAAACCAAGGCCCCATAAGAACAACATCCCGTAACCGGTAACTGAACCTAGGAAGGGGATCAAAGCTTTCTAACCTCGTATATCTAGCAAGAATGCAAATACTGATTCCAACTCTCGGACTAACAAATACGATCTAATCCCTGCCATCTAGAAACGGGGAGGGGCCTATCTGTTGGTAAGCGCAATGACCCAGAGCTGGTAAAAAATAATACAGCTTGTTACAGATCATCTTTCGAATGGAGAGCATCAATTGAAGTAAACGGGGAAAGGGGGATCCATAGGCAAATTCTATATCATATAGAGAGCTCCTCTGGTTTTGAGGGATCAAACTCCTTGTCCTCATCTGTTCAACTGCGAAAGAGAAGATTTTTTATAATGCACCATATCAGATTTTTTTCTAAAGTAGACGCTGCTGCGGTTTGCTTTCTCTTTGGTGGAATAAAAGCGAATATCGTCTTTCTCAGGGCTGATGTATAGCTATCCAATGGATTATGTTGTCGATAAGGCTGAATACGATTTAGAGCGCCCATTGGTCCCTATTCTTATCGCATCCATTTCTCTTCCCATGAAGCCCTGATGCTGCTAGGGAGAGCCTTTCTTTGTCGAGCTAAGGAAGGCGATATCGCAAGGCGCTTATGGATGCAGGATCAACTTATTAGTGAAGGCGCAGTTGGAGGCTCGATTTCGTCGATATGGTTTCGAAAGGATTCGGCCCATAGAAGAAATCACTTATTCGATAAGGATCCCACCGCTGTTGACTCCCACTGCAAAGCCTGCCTTCTCTTCATCGACCGAAAAAAGCGAGATAAGTTAAGGATCAAAATGAATCATTCGAAGCAAAGCATAGTGAATAGCTGGGCTTGTTTCCTCTTATCTAAAGGATTCAGGAATGAAAAATACATCCTTATTATAGAAATAAAGTGGGCTAACAGCCTAGAAGCTTCTTCTGGATCTTAACCCTACGCCTTTCAAATAAGAAAAGCAGTCCCGGTTCGTACTTCACGGACGGTCTCATTGATGTACTTATACCCCTCCCCCCGGATTACGGGATGAGACAAACCGAAGATAGTAAAAGACTATTTCTCGTCTCTACTTTAAGAGGCTTGCTTGCTTGATCCTGGTAACTTAGGAAATGTCTGCTGACATGGTTGCACAAGTGCCGCAGTCTTCTCTTTTCCTGAAACTGGTAACTAGGAAACATGAATTTTTTTATTAGAGAAGTCTGGGAAGATTAATAAAATAGATTGGTTACGCTCATCGCAACATGAAATTTTAAGTTCCTTCTTTTCTCGGAGTGTCTAGTGGAACATCGTATATAATAGTAAGTATGGGCCCCTGGCCTCGCTTGAGAGGTAGGGTCATGCGGACCACCTTCTTTTGTAGCATATGACTACTGAGATAAAGTCACAGACTCTTTCCTAGTATTTGCATTTGCATAGCCACATATTGATAGTTGCCTCTGGTCTGGCTGTTTTCTTTTTGCTTCGAACGTAGCAAGCAGAGCATCACTTGGCGTAGCTTTCCCTCATGGGGGATTCCGTGCCATCCAACTAAAACCTTCGTTTCCTTCCCTATTCTCTCCGTATGAAATATTCATTCATCTCTCTATTTTATCTCGATCCCTAGGGGAACCTTGTCCCATCGATACAGAAGCATAATAAATCCTTCCTTAGAGCAGTCAGTTCCTGTAAAATACCATTCTGAGACAGATGTCCCAGAAGTAAGGAATGAATTCTTAGATCAAAAGAATAAGTGGGGTAGGTCGGTTTACCGTATGATCGTTGTCTTTCACTCTTCAAAACCCTACCTAAGGAAAAAAAGGGGGTTAGAAGCCAGGTGTCCGGTCCTGCGGGTGATTGACCTGTAGGTTCTTGCTCTGTTGTGTTTTGCCCCAGCCGTAGCCGACTCTTTCCTCTTCCCAAACAAAAGAAGGTGGATTCAACGGGCACTGGGATGAAAACAAAGTCCTGTTGGTAGTAATTTGTTGCCAAAGTCCTTGAAGTCATAGTTTCCGTCGAGATCATCGTGTTGGTCCTTAAGTATCGTCATACCCTGCACTCCCAATAAGATAAAGGTGGCGTGGTGGAAGCAAAAATATGGATCCGTCTGTTAAAGTGGGTGTCAGGGTAGTCTAAATAAGGGAGCTCGATTCAAGCAGCAAGGGAAAGTGAATTCGTTCTAGTGAAACGGGTCTCGGGAGTTCAGTCCCAATCCAGTAGTCGAGTAAGTTTCCAATCCCCAGGACGAGTAGAACTCTTTCTTTTTAATTAGTTTCCTTCATCCTATATAATGCATCCAGCGCTGTGATGTAATTTTAATAGTGGTAAATAAGGTGATCGTTTCTCGAACTTGTAAAGGTAATGATCTTAGAAAATAATGATTTAAATTAACTCTAGAAAATTCTAGGAGTATGAAAAAGACTAAATAACCTAAAGATGATTTTTGAATAATTTTAAAAGGACCAGGAATCAGGAATCAGGTAATTCTAACAACCTATGTGATTAATCAGATAATTATTTTTAAATTAATTGAAGCGCAAGTAATTGCCAAAATTGGTTTTGTTATGCTAACAAACAGAGGTAAATCACAAGCATGGACTATCAAAATTAATTAACCAAGCATAATCCATCAGGAAAAAGCACAACTGTTGAAAGAAAACCGTTTTCACTATTTAAAACTATGCAATTCTAATAACAAAAGAATTATAAATAATTATTAGAAAATAATTAAATCACATAAAATTGAGAAAATTACCTTATCCATCATCCCAGGAAATAAACTTAGCTCATGGTGGAGAAAACTTGCTCAAAAGATCTCTTCATTGCTCAAAATATCGATTACAAGGTTGAATAATGGTGCAACAACTGAACAGATGCGTGTATAAATGTCACAGAACAGGGTTCAGCCGTTACAAAATAGCTTTAAGCAACAGAAGTGTTTAAAATCTAAGGCAACAGGAGCAGATGTAACACTGGATATGCAACAGATACAGACGTTGCAGAGTCGTCTTCTTCGGTGATGGTGGGTGAAGAACAAGCCGGCCGGAGCAGCAGCAGGTGATCGGCGGCGACCGAAAGTTGCCGGAATTCTCTGAATCGATCTCTAGGGCTGCGTGCTTGATTTCTTCGGCTTCTCTTCATATATATAGGGTCTAGAAACCCTAGGGAGAGTTCTAAACCTAATAGAACTCTCCAAAACTCTCCAGAATCTTCCCAAATCCGAATCAAACATGGAATCCTTTTTCCCGTCCATATTCACTCCGGGAACCTCTTTTTCCGGCGTAAATCACTCCAAATCGATGTGTTTAGTCTTGTGGAGTTTCTTCTAGCTTGTGGGACACTTTGGAAGAAGACACACCAAATTTCACGTGTTTTTGAGTTCACAGAAGCTTCCCGTGTTGCTGCCGATGAGCTGGATCGGTGACTCGGGCCGGGTTGACTCACTGGGTTGACCCGCTGTGTTGACTGAGTTGACTCATCCCGATTCTAGGGTGTCCCTTATCCATTCTTGGGGTGCCAATAACACTTGTCCTGGGTGCCTTTATCACTTTTTGAGCCAATTTTTCCACAAATCTTTATTCTTCTAATGTACCTACAAAAGCATAAAAACACGTAATAATTGCAAAATCGAATACTAACTAAATAGAAACTAAGGTGCAAATTAGACACTAAAATGTGTCTATCACGCTGTTAAGAAGAAAGTTGTTTGGATTCCCCATCTCGATTGGTCAGGGCTAGTAAAAAAAAGGATTCAATCCTGCGACATATCAGAACCGAGGTTTTTGTTTCCCTTAACGAAAAATAGCTGTTAAGAATGACTACTATTATTAGAGAAAATCAAATGCCTTAACTAGAGTCCTCCTTCCATGACTACGACTTATCCATCGGCGTTATACAATAGCAACTATAGAATATGAAACTGCAGCGATTGGTTGGATAAGTTTCTTTTCAGAAATCCTATTAGAATCCCTCTATACTAAAATTGAGTAGCTTCGCTCCTATCCTTGAGGTCGAGCAGCGTCGTTCCTATACGAAGGACAGCTGTTAGCGAAATCAGAGCTCTTGGGGAAGAAGGCAGAAAAAAGTTCACACTAGGCTTAGCGAAAGACGATGGAAAAGGCTACTTGTTGGCGTGTAGGATTTCCGTAACGTAATATAAATGGTTGAATGCTTCAAAAATGGATTTGAATAATGTTCTTTCTTTTATCCTTATTCGACGCTTGTTTTTTGTTGATGTAAAAGAGGGTTAAGCCTAATAATTCCAAGAGTTTGCTTTTTTGTTTTAGCTTGGATACTTCAAGCCAAGATCAGGACGATGGGTGAGAGATAGGGGCTTGCGCGTATTTTATCAGTGCTGCTTGTAACATTATTCACGAGAAAAGTGGATGGATCTATTTTCATGCTTCATGTTGTCGCCTTCGAAATTGATACTTAAGTCGATCCACTTGCATTGGTGGTCTTTCTCTTTCCTCATTGCATATGCTTCGCTTCGACCAGGGTTTAAACTGGCTTCTTTTTTGATTGTCCGGTAGAGATCTATTAACATGGACCCTATATACGGCCTTCTGTAACAATCTTATCTTTCACTTTTTCTTATATTATGTTATTTTATTTTCTTAGAGGTGGAGAAATAGCCAGTAGGAAAAAGAGGAGTGGACTCATGCCTTAGCCACTTGGCTACAGTTCCTAGTTAAATAGATTTTAATTGACCAAGCCTTCTGTACGCCCCTCTCGCTATGATCGAACTCCTCCTTTTGGTTTACTAGGTAAAAATAGGGTGACAAAGAGATGCTTCTTCACCTGGGTTGGGCTCCTAGCTCATAGGAAATTAGATATTCTACGATCCTTGCTTCCCGGGCTTTGCCACTGAAAAGGTTTTGCATTGATAAGTTTTAATAAAAGAACCAGTCTCCCCTTAGCCTACAAAGGCTTTTCATCCAATAAAGTCTACCGATGCGCTATTTGACGGCTCTGAGCTTATAGTTCTAACAAAATTTCAATCACGTATCACTCACGTTACACATGCAAAATCCTTGATTTTATGCTGAGACCTTGAGAAAGACTGGCCCTGAGTTCATCACGTTCAAACTAGTCGAATTCTACTGCTCTGCAGAGATGTGGGTAAACGATGATCTAGTGGATGCAAGCACTTGAATCATCTCTTAGAGGTTCCTTCCCTCACTTGTTCACTCTTGATCCTTTCCTTCCCTTATATTCTATTAGAAAGCTTTCTATAGAGAGTAATATCTCTGTGGGAGGCAAGCCTTTCCTGAACAGAGTGATCTTCGGTATGCCTCCTGTTGTTCCATGTTGGTTCATTTTCACCTAAATATTGAAAAAAGTTCAGCTATTTATTCTGACTTTTGACTTTACTTCGCTTGGCTACTTCAATTTCTTCGAGATTTGAGACTTCACCTTTCATACGAGCGATTGCAGGTCCTTCTTTACCGGGACAATGCTTGCATACAACCACTTTTTTTATGGAACCACTTTATTTGATGATTCTCTTACTTAGGATACACTGTCTAATCCAGCATTTCAGTTCCTTCTTACCCGCGATGGAGTACCTAGCCCGTCTTTCCCTTCGTTTCTCGATTGATAGATTGCTTGGATCGATTCATTAATAGTGATTACCATTTCCAGGGATGGATTTTATACACCTGTATTACCAGGCCCTTGATTGAATCCAGTCATGATGGCCTTTAACGAGAAGGGTCAAACAGATAACTCATTCTACGCGAACTTTTAAGAACATGGTTCTTGGCCCATAATTTACGACTCTTTTACTTGCCAAATACTTTTGTGTACCCCCTCTTGCCCGCCATTTATCTAATTTCCCGCACAAGAAGAGGCTACTCGTTCGATGACCATCATTCCCATAAACATATTGCTTTCCAACCTAAGGGAAGCCTTGCTAGAATCCTTTCCATTCTTCAGTTATGTATGGAAAGATAAAAAGAAAATGACCACAATTTTGGGTATTCACTTAATCTTATTAGGTATAGGTGCTTTTCTTCTAGTACTCAATGATCTTTACTTTGGGGGCGTATATGAGACTTGGGCTCCTTGGGGGCGATGTAAGAAAAATTACTAACCTTACCCTTATCCCAAGTGTGATATTTGGTTATTTACTAAAATCTCCCTTTGGAGGAGAATGATGGATTGTTAGTGTATGACAAATTAGAAGATATAATTGGAGAGCATGTACGGTTAGGTTCCATTTCTATATTTGGTGGAATCTGACATATCTTAACCAAACCCTTTGCATGGGCCCGTCGCGCCCTTGTATGGTCTCGGGAGGCTTACTTATCTTATAGTTTAGTTGTTTTATCTGTCTTTGGTTTCATCGCTTGTTGTTTTGTCTGGTTCAATGATACTGCTTATCCTAGTAAATTTTACGGGCCCACTGGGCCAAAAGCTTCTCAAGCGCAAGCATTAACTTTTCTAGTTAGAGACTAACGTCTTGGGGCTAACGTGGGATCCGCTCAAGGACCTACCGATTAAGGTAAATATCTAATGCGTTCCCCAACAGGGGAGGTCATTGTTTGAGAAGAAACTATGCGTTTTTGGGACCTCTGCTCCCTGGTTGGAACCTCTAAGGGGCCCAAATGGCTTGGACTTGAGCAGGATGAAAAAAGATATCCATTCAATTATGTTTCTCCTAGAAGTTGGTTAGCTACCTCTCATTTTATTCTAGTTCTTCATATTCGTCGGTCATTTATGGCATGCGAGAAGAGCTCGTGCAGCTGCCACAAGATTTTAAAAAGGAATCAATCGTGATTTGGAACCTATTCTTTTCATGACCCCTCTTAACTGAGACAGGAAATCAAATGCCTGAAGTTGGAATCAATTTGATTCCATCATTAGGATTAGGTCATACTTAAAAAGTGTTCCTTTTTACTTTTTTTCTGGCTCGACTATCCCACCTAGTCCACCTTATGATACCAGGCTAAGCCAAAACAATAAAGAAAGAAATTTATTCAATGAGAAAAGGGAGAGAGAGATTCAAACCCTCAATAGTTCTAAACAAAGAACTATACCGAGTTTCAAGACAAGAGCTATCAACCACTAGACCATCTCTCCGAAAGATATTCTCTATTTTATTTGTATTCACCCGAATAGAACATGGTCATATGAGTTGATACTATCACTATCTGTAGAAACATACCAAGTATGAATCTATAATAGATCGGTGATCCAGCATCTTTGTTTGTAAAGTAAATCAAAAAATTTCCTCAAAAGAATCAAGAAAGGTAAGACGAGTCTTCAAGGTCTTTTGCTAAGCATCTACCCCAGGGTCAAGGGAAAAGTGTTTTCTTTCTATATCGTTTAATTCTAGCGAAGGAAGAAAGCTATGGACGAAGAGTAATCTAACTCATGGATGAGGAAAGAATTATTATGATCGGTCTTAGCAGTGGTCCCTTAGAATAGAGGCGGATGGTAGCACACATAGAGAGCTAACTAATTAGCTGCCGAACTGACATGAGCTTTATTCGTTGGATGTTTTTCCAAGAAAAATGAGAGGTGAAAGTAGATGTTAAAGAAGCATCCCAAGGTTTACGAGGTGGGATAAGTCCCATCTTTAGAAAATATGTGTGTCTATATCCAAGCCTATCAAGGAGAGTAATCCGACATCTAGTCACTGACATAGATGCTGCTAATTCAACAAGAGTAAGACAACATGCTATTAACCTACCCGTCTGGAGCCTAGAACATAGCCTATCGCGAAAACGTCAATACTTTTACTCGAGGCGGATTTGGAACACTTAGACAAACTAATATAAATGAAAAACAATCACTTTTATAACACGAGCCTTTAATAGTGTATCTCATACCCCTTTTACTCGTGATACTAGATACATATAACCAATAAACTAAAGACTAGGACATTCTATCCCTCGGTTGCAGCTCTTTCCGCTAATTATGGTTCAATAGGACTCCAAAGCCCATCCCAGTTAATACGAGTATGCTAAATAGCTCCTTATCTCAGTCCGATCTTACCCCATAGAATACTCTATTTAAGCAGCAAGAAATTCTCTTTCTCAAAGTGTAGGTTATTTCGAGAGAGTGGAAAAAGCTTAGTCTCAACTTGACAAGTCTGGTATTGAATGGAATATCTTATAGTAGAAAGAACTGTGATACACTAGCGGCATGGTATTTATATATTGCTAAGTTTAGTAATGACTCTCGGGCCAAAGGGGAAATAGCCCTTCTGTTCTTATTCGTGTTTCCGCCACTCTTGTTGTAGGTGTAGCGAGAAGTACGGTGGGAGAAAGGTGCAAAACCAACGAGACGAAAGAAATGATCCGCTTTTCTCATATGTAATTGTGTTTCCTCCATCAACAATGAATTCAGGTAAACCAACCTCGGGAAGGAGAAGTACGATCGGTAATGGAAACTCATATTTTGTTTTGGAATCTAGACTGGAGTTTCGGGTATCTAATGGGTAAGATACCGTAGGCACCTTTAGGATTGAGTCATATCTGTCTAAACTTCCCTCGCCTTTTGAGGAATAAGTAGGTAAACCGGTGATTCTTGATACGAGCTAGACACGCAACTCCTTGAATAGCTCAAGATCGGAATTGACACCAGTGGTTGTG
This sequence comes from Papaver californicum, assembly GCA_023531435.1. Lineage (NCBI taxonomy): Eukaryota > Viridiplantae > Streptophyta > Magnoliopsida > Ranunculales > Papaveraceae > Papaver > Papaver californicum. Next base: position 2,718,755 of record JAJJMC010007139.1, on the reverse strand, counting down.
TCCGTTATTTAGTTCCTAGATTCTCTAGAAGGTAACCTGGAATTATTGGTCGATCTCCTGATTGGGTTTTGGATTAACGGTTGATGAACTATAACTATATTTGCTGCTTGGTTCCCCGGTTCGTCGACATGAGTTTGCGATCCTGAATTGTCAGAGTTTCCTAAGGATAGTGGTGAAAGTTAGATCATATCGCAAAACTTGGTCATTGGGCCAGCTGGTGGAGAAAGTGTGGATAATGCGGATGCTAGGTTAGGAGATTCTTCAACAGAAGTTAATGATATTTAAATAGCAAGTGATACTGGTTCAGTTACTACACTTGGAGGCTGGGCATGAGCTGGTTACTTTGAAGATGCAGGGGATGCTAAAGAAAAGTGGCTGGAATCAGTTTCATCTGGTTGATCAGTTCCCCCAGGTGCATCAGGTCAGTCAGTTCCAAGTGATAGTAGGGATACTAATGAAGGTGGATCAGGGCGTAGGAGAAATTCGTCTAAGCTTGCATGTGCTAGTGAGCTTGAAATGACAGCGTTTATTAGTAAAACTGGGCCTAAGTTGGATGGGTATGGAAGTTAATATTCTATTGAAAGGTGAGGATATTCTATCTTGTATTATCTTTGAATTGGACCTTGTTTATGGAACATTTATTGGTTGATTTAGTGTTTCAAGTGATGAGATTCTTGGTCCCTTAGTCGTTTAGGTTGGGTTAGTGAATCAGCTTATGAAGAATCAGGTTTGTCTGGTCTATCTGGTATGTCAGTTACGTCAGGTGATTCATCTAGTAGAGAAAATGGATAAAGAGCAGGTTCCTATTAATCAAGAGAGCGACAGGTATAATGCCAGTAGGCCAAAACTTTAGCCCTGAAAAAGGATCTGGAATAAGAGCAAAGGCATAACTAGTAAATAGCTAAGATGGAACTAGAGAAAGATCCCTTGGGAATAGAAGACTTTCTGATTGTGTGATACCCATTCATAAACAGTCGCACCTGTAAACGTAGGAGTACATGCTAGCTGTTGGAAGCTAACTTCAAAGTGGATAACTAAAGATTCCTACAGCGAAAGTTATGGAATAGATGTTGGCTCAGACTTCTTTTCTAGCTAGTTTACAGGAAAGGGAACTGGTACATGTTATTTTTTTTTTATCAAGTGTTCATTTATCTTTGAACGGCTTGGTTTGTCTTATTGTGTCTTTGTTCCTATCCTAGTTTGTTCTGTACTTTTTAGTGATTCTTCCCCGAAAGATGAAACAACTACTGACGAATTAAATACAAGGGTAGCTGATGAGCTACTGCTAGTACTGGTGGCTGCCTTAGTTACGTTAGCGTACATCAAGCGGGTCACACACCGTTGGGAACTTTGCTACGAATGGTTCTCGTAGCTATTTGCATGCACACGCTCATACGCATACTGCAGTTGCTGCACATCTGGATGTTTCTCTTTATGCACCTCTTTCTCCTCTTTCCCCGGTTAATCGACATGATGTACTCTCCGTCCAATAAAATAGAAGAATTCATGATGTCAGAAGAAGAAAGAAAATTCCCTGTTCTAGCTGATTGCTTCTAAAACAAATAAGACAGATCGATTGACACCAATACCGATTCTAATATTGCTTACTTGCACACTATAGTTTATTGTGCCATTCCCATCCCAAAGCACATCAAAGCAATCTGGCCTAACGGAAGTACACCGTATTTAGGAGCGCTGATTGTGCATGATCTTGATCAACGGAACAAAACATGTATCTAACGTCGATAAGATATCTCTTCCCCGCGGTTTACTGAAGGGACCTTGTTTATATCCCTGAAATTGTTTTTTTGAAAAACGGATATCCATTGCAGATTCTCACTGGATTGAGTCAGCTTATCCGTGTTCTTAGAGTGGGTGTTCGTCTTCCGTATTTCTTGGTATTTTAACGGTCCTGACTTATAACTATTCTTGTACTGTTGACTTATTACTTTAGACAGTTTCTTGACTGATAGATATTCTGTAAGTTGGGATTAGAACACATCCATTTTAGGCCAATCAAACTTGCATCGTAGTAATATATATTCGCTTTCGGAAGACATGTATTTTCTTTTTTTTTTCAGACTTACGATTAAAACTGATGTGCATGAGCCCTGGACAGTCGACTGGTTTCTTCCTTTGATGAGTACTCTAAATGTACTGGGCGTCTGTGGTTCACTCGTATAATTAAAATGTTATACACTAGCTAATTTAAGGCGTTTTTGATCCTTATTGCTTTGCAAGTTTTGATAATTAGAGATGAATGGGGTGGTTTTCGCCAAAGCTTATGATCTTGTGTGCAGTCTTTTAACAGACTACCAAGGAACTTATGTTCTTTTTATCGAATCCTTTCTTCGAACTTCTGTCAATCTTCTTCTAAGACGTCTACTTTATTCTGCAGAAACCAGAGAAAGAGGAGCACCAAGTACACCAAGCAGAGCATGTATACGATATCGATGAACTCGAGCATACAGATAATGGCTATTAGGCCAGCTAACTTTGATAGGGTCCTGAGCTTAGCTCCTTGTAATATCCTCTTGATTAAAACATAAGGAAACATCTTAGCTTGCTCGCTTTGGCTTCGATCTACACTTTAAAAGTAAATGATACACCTTTCTTACTAGCTTAGAAACATACCTATCAATTAAAGGGAAAAATCTAGGCACTGACCCTCCGAGATTCGGGGCGATATTTAAAAAACTTAAAGATGTAACTTACCCCAGATTCCTTCTTTGTATTGGATTTTTCTCGTATCAACTTCTGACATAATTAATTTTGTCTTTAGTAGTCACTTGATTCGATTGATTTAATCAACAAATGGCGACGCCTTCTATTTCTTGCTATCTTTGAGGAAATTTTCTTTGTGATTCCTATACCTCGATTTTGTGCCCTTAGGTCAAAGGTTGACAAAGCTACTTTATTTGAAGAATACGTCAAGGAATTTTTAGCTAATTTTTTATCCATTCAACTAACAGATAACTCATCAAGGCTCTGGAAAGAGATTCGACAGAATCGCGATAAGCAAGAATTCTCGTAGTTCCTAGGTAACCAGTTACCCTACGCATTGAACGAATTAGGCAAGATAGAAATCCAGGACTGGTTAATAACTTTGTATCCCCCTTGAGTAGCAGTGAACTAGCAGTTCTAATCCATTGGATTTTGTATTTTTGTTATCAACCTATACGATTAGCAGTTGGTAGTCAAAGAGTCCCGAGAAGGCTGAATTTCGAAGGAAGGTCACCAAATGTTGTAGAAGGAATAGAATAGGGCCAAAAAGGCTCCATTGATTATACCTGACGTTCGTAGATTGTTCATAACCAAGCTTACTAATACAAGGAAACTAATGCCTCCATCAACTCAATTCTTTCGCTGATATACACTTCATTGCTTCTAGTCTTGAATAAACTAACTGTGACGCCTCAAACTTTTTTCTAGATGTGCGTACCAAATGGGTTATCCATTAGTAGTGCCTATATGCACAACTAGTAAATGCCATGCAGACACAAGATTTAAGCATGTTTTACATGTGTCGTTGAATGAGCTAGCCAGGGGCAATTGAGTAATCTTATTTGATGATTAAATTCTTAAACAAAAGCATAGAGAGAACGGAGAGAACGAGGATGGATTCTTCTTCTCTTCTTCTTCCACTCTTCCTCCCTTCTTCTGTTCTTCCTCTGTGTGTGATCGAGAGATGAAAATGGAAGATTTGAGTGAAATAGGTGACGAGAAATGTTTAGAAATAGATGTTGCAGGTATTGTTAATATTGATTTAACAAGAGAGGAAGAAGAAATGTAAAATTGAAGAGAGAATAAAGCTAGGATTTCGAATTGAATTGGGGTTTTGAGATTGAAATTGAATTGAGATTAGAGATGGGTTTGAATGATTTGAAGATCTGGCTTTTATGATGCTAGTTAAATTGGTAATATTTATGGGGTGATCAAGATAGTGCTCAACTGAGTTTTGTATTTCGAATTCAAGTTTGGAACGCGACTCGCTATTTAGGATTGGCTAAAAGTTTGGCTTACACTTTGGTAAGGGAAATCTCTTTCTTGTTTCCACTTCCTTCATTTTTACTCTAATTTTTGCTAAGCAAAAAAATTATCTGTTCATTATCTTGTTAATTCGAAATTTCACCATGTAATGGAATTGAGTATTCTTTATTCAATTTAAATTCATGACTATTACTGGTTTGAAACTGTGAGAATGAAATTAGGGTTCTTATGAAATTTGGGGGTTTTCCACAAAAATCTTGCTATAGTGTTAACTTCACGATTATTGCTTGAATGGGTGTTTTCCATTTGTTCTGTGCATGAATTGTATGAATAAGAATTCTGGTCACTCTTTGGTTGCTTGGAAATGAGATTTAATAGCTATTGCATAAGGATAAGACTTGAAATGGTGTGTTCTTACTTCCTTAATCTGGTATGATGTATAACTTCATTAACTGAATTTTGAATTGACTTAGAACTAGCTAGTTAATTATTAGTCTGCCAAGTCTTGATAGGGTTCATACTCCCCAAGCTACAATTTGCTAGTTTCATTATGTACCTACATACTTGTGTACACAAATGGAAAAATGATCAGGTTGTATCATTCACATAGTTTGCCATGCTGATTGTGATGGTGGGGCGTTTGGGTCAATTGTCTATTACTCACAAATGGAACCGATTCCTCTTGTTTTTATTTTGAAATTTTATGTGATTGATGTGTGCTTGATTTTCATGTGGATGCCTATGAACTAAATGGATTTGTAGTAATTCTGGTTTCTTCAGGGAGATAACGTGTTTGTCGAAATGCCTCAAATGATTACTATTTGAAAAATGTTTATAGTACCTTGATACGACCTTGATGCTTGTCTAGAGACACCATACAATCGGGATGAGCCACAAGTTAGAACTAGAAAGTTGTAGGAAATTGTTATATGATTTTGGAATGCTATTACTTGTCGATTTTGGATCAATGAGTTGAAAGATATTCGTGTTTTAGTATGCTATGAAAACCAACAATCAATCAGTTTTTCCGACGACTACACGGATAGCCTTTTTAGACGCCAGTTTGGGTATGTATTGGTGGGGATTTAGCCAATGTCTTCTTCATGAAAAATGTTTACCATGGTGTCTTCTATAACCTCCTAAGAGGGCATGACGTTTGGACATGTAGAGTGGAAATTATGGCTTAAAATATAGGGGCAGTCAAATTGATTTTCTTGAAGGACAGCACGTGATTATGTTTTGCAGGTTCATTTTGGAGTACTTAGACTCTGAATTAGTCCTAGGAGTCTTCTAGGAAGTTGTAGGGGTACTTTTCTAGTTTCCAATAAGATATCATTTCCTTATTTTTGATGTCTAACGAAGCCTGTAAAGACTTTTGAACACCGCATGTCAGAGCTGATTTTTGGAAGAACGGTTCTGTCATTGTTTTTTTTGTGCCCTTTTTCTGTATTTTTGAATAGCTTAAAGTATAAATTAGCTCTGAATGTTCAGTAGAGAGTTCTAGATATTTGTGGGATCTTTTCAGAATTATATTAAATGCCTGATTTGGTTCCTTACTTCAGAAGTTATAGCCTGACAGAAATGGTATTTCTGGCGAAAGGGTCCTGTCATGGTCTTCTCCTGATATTTCAAACAATCTATTGATTTCTTTATTATTGTTTATCATTCTTATGTGATAGAGTGTAAGTTGTGGTTTCAAATGAGAAGCTATATGTTTTTATGGAATGCTAGTGAAGTATATAGAAATTCTTGAATACATGTAGTCGGGAACGCCACGTTGAACTATAAACTTGGCTCTATGGATTATATGATTATTGTGGTTGAGACTCCTGTCAATGTTCATTATTGTGTTTGATTTCCCTTCTTAATCTCGAATCATGCGACTTGTATGAATGGTGTGAATCCGGGTATTTGGGATCATCAATTTGTGGTGCTTGTTGTGATTAAGTCATATCATAGCTTAGTATATCAGATTGATATTTTCTTGTGTAAGATGATTATAATTGTCAGGGAGTTGACGCTTTAAGATGAACTACGGTCGTGCTTGATCCCTTCGAGCTACGGAGAGGGTACGTAGGCAGCCGCTCTGCGGCTCAGCACAAGATTGTTCATATCATCTAAAAGTGTTGGTTGCTGCGCGACAGTTCATACAATTTATTTGGAGATGATTGCAATCTTCTCGAGGTAGTTGCAGTCCAATTACTGGTTGTTCATACTACTTAGTGAGAGATGATTATTACCATCCAAGGTAATTCATTTCATCTGATAAATGTATAAAACGCGCGATAAAAGATAATTATTACCGTACTAGGTAATTCATATCATCTGTCTGATACATGTGATAGAGATGATTATTACCATTTCAGGTAATTCATATCATCTGAGAAGGGATGGTTATTGCATATAGTGACAGTTCATACTATCCATCTAGAAATGATTACTAACTTTTTTGAGTAGTTCATATCATTTGAAAAGGATAGTTCGGTTGAGCTTGACCTAGTCCTGTGAATTGCCAGGCCCACTGGGGCTCTCACCTACAAGTGGCTATCCGGAAGACCGTCGTGGGAACGGTGGTAGACAACGGGACTGATCATCCCCACCCATCGCTGGAACGTTGTGTGTTGTCAGGCCTGCTAGCTCCCACTTACGAGTGCCAACCCGGAAGACCATTAACTGTAACGGTGGTTGTTATCCGACTACTCTGGCAGGAATATTATATCTACCTAATGAAACGATGAGAATCATATGTAGGATTCGATGACCCTTAAAATATAAAAGCTTGGTGTTTTATAAGGGATGATTGTTACCAAATGTGGTAATAATTCATATCATCTGTTGGTATCGATAAATGTAAGAAATGATATCAAAAACTGTAACACAGTTTGACGGATTCGATGAACCAAGAAAATATATAAAGATTATGTTTGCCTGCTTATAAAGCAGTTTGGGAAAAATCGATGAACATTTGCTTGGTAAGATCGAATTGGTCATAAGAATTTAAAAGTCCGGTTTCTCGAGTGGCATATCGGGAAGTTGGAGCTGGCCCAATAGAACGAAACCCGACCCATTAGAAGCAAAAATTTTCCAGTCTGTCACACTAACTAAAGAAATTGATTTGGCTCCACGAACTAAACATTTCGGGTGCTATCTATCTTCACTAAAGAAAAAAACGAATCTAGATAATAAGGGATACAAATGGAATCTCTGGTGTCTTCCCTCAAAGGGTTGTTCCCCACCTTTTCAAATGATTCATCTGACTGTATTTAACTAGTTTAACTACTTAGCACAATAAAAGGGAGAATACTCAACCTATTCACCTTCGAAAGAAAGGTTTACTTCTTACCAATATTCATTACTATCATAGCAAATGAGACATCCCATGATGGCCTTGCTCGGTTTACTTTCTTAGAGCTGAACTAACGTCTAGACGTCAACCTTCAAAGGGAATGGATGATATTCTAGAGAACATAGTTAGTCTGTCAACGCAATGTTCGTATTTGCACTACATCCAAGAGGATGTTACCGCAAAATCCTAGTTTGAATCATGAGAGCCCCGATAAAAAAAGAAATGCCCAAATAACGTAGATATGCAAAAGTGCCCAAGCCAGTGTAATCGGTGATTTCAGTACCTCTATGAAAGACTCTAATCATATACCTGACCAAGAAAACTAAAGCAAGTCCTTATCTTATCTAGTCGAATTCTTCTTTACAGGCCTTAGCCTTTTAAATCAAGTGAGGTAAGAAGCAACATAACCAATTATTATAATAATCCTCTACGCTAGCTATAGTAGATCCCCGCCAGCTATAATATCCACCTTGTTGGATACACTAGATAGAACAGTTCGAAGAAAGGCTAAAGATCCCCATTTAGGGGTTCGGTCATAGCCTATCCCTCTCTCTCTTTCACTAACAATGGACCCCCACTGGACAGGTTTAGTTCAAACACCTATAGCAAGAAAAAACAAGGTAGCTTCTAGCCTCACATGGACAAGGAACACTGGCTAAGCTATATGCCTTCCTCTTATGACTACTGGTATGGTCTTTACTATCCTTATAAACATGAAAGCTCCAACGTTTGGGTAACATCATCATACCTCTCTTTTATCCTTTTTCTATCTATGGTTCTGTCAAATGAAGGCGAATGGCGAGATCTGAACATAAGACCGCAAGGCATAAAGAACAGAGAAGTAGATAGGAACCGAACTACCTTTCGCGGCTAAAGCCTTGAACCTGAACCACATGTATACATAACCTCAGTCTTTCTTAGACCATAGTGGTGCACCGGGAAGGTATAGAGAAGAACATGGGAAGATCGCAGGCATAACCATGAAGAAGTATATAGATCCTATCATCATCATGAAGCGTGTATGGATATTGTGAGGTATGATCTTGCTATTATCTTTTAAGAGGTTAGGTGGTCTCTCTCTCGGCGAATCCTAGCATCTCCAGTGATTATGCTGCAGCTGGATCCCTTCACATATATCACACAGCTCTTCTGGTCATGTCTCCTTTTCTTCGTCTTCTACATCGCCATTACCAACGACTCTAATGTATTCTTAGGGATTAGTAGGATTCTCAAGATACAGAACGAACTGGTTTAACAACAAGGAAACAAGATCTCAATTAAGGAATCTAACGGGGAATCCATCTCGAGGAAAGGTTTGAACTGGCCTCTAATACATGAATGCGACCTTAACTGAAGCCTCTCAATGGTGTCACTCAGTCGAATTAACGGGAAAAAAAAGGCAGGAAGATCACGTTCATCTCGTGCTTCGTAGAAAAAGGCCTTTCATCGGAGACTGCCACAGGAACCGAGCAAGCACTAGCCCATAACCAAAGAGGCACTAAAGAAGAAAGGAAAGAATGAAAAAATGACTCTATGAATGTGCTTGTAGCGCAACATTTGGTCATTCATCATCTTTCATCCTAGAATAAGATGAATGATAGAGGAAGATAGAATACAAAGTCCAGGTCTGGAATTAGGAGTAGCTATTTCACAAGCTTATGTTTCTACGATCTTGATCTGTATCTACTTGAATGATGCCATATATCTACATCAAGTATCTAATTTCATATATCGTCCAAGCACATTAATTTGTCTCTTTCCAAGTCACTAAACTCCCAACCTTTCATTGGTCAACAACCAACAGAAAAACAATTCGCAGTCAGTTGCAGGCATGCGAGAAAAAGAAAGTTTTCTTCTTCGAAACACCTACAGATGTCGGTAACGGATAACACTACATCTGTCTAGGGGGATTCATCAATCTCTATCTATAATGCCATTTTCGGAACTCTTGGAGGAAGTCGCTCCTTTTTCATTTCGCTTCTTATGAATGCCGAGGCACCTCCTCTTCTGAATACGGCGGGGGAACCTCCTCTTCTGAATACCGAGGCACCTCCTTTTCTGAATAAGGGGGCACCTCCTCTTTCGCATCCTTCAGATGGATCATATTCACCATCCCGCAACACCTCTTTTAGAAAGGGTACTAATGGAATCTTTTTCAAATACTTCTGCGGAAGCTTCAGTGAATGATAATGACGATCATGGAGAGTGGGGGAATAATAATCTTCCCCTACAAGAACCTTGTTACCCATACCAGGATAACAAGATAATCAACGGCGATAGAGTCGACTCCATTTACCGGCATTTGTTGTTGCAGAAAGATTCCCCTACTCCAGGGGACAACCTTGTAGCAAAGTGCAACGCACAGGACCTCTTCGAGTACAAAGTGGATATCATCCAAACGATGCAGTCCCTTGAACCCGATGGGGATTGGGCGGGTCATGGAGCTCGTGCACTCGATAACCCACGTACTCAGAGTGGAGAATCCCATGTGCAAGAGCTACTTAGGTTGAAAAAAGACATAGAAGAGCGTGGACTCGACTCAGGCACTTTTTCTAACCTTAAGAGGCAAGTGAGATTGCCCCCCATCGAGATGAGGAGTTTTTTGCACCATAGTGGAATCACTACCAACGGCACGCTGTGCGCCTCTGTGTGAAAAGACGGTGCAAGCCTTGTTATGTTGAAACCTAACTGTTGAGTTAGCGACGCTTATCAATGTCATTTCAGCATTTTTATGGACCACGTGATTGTATTTTTTAGTCGTGTACAACAACCTTTGACGCAGAAGTCTAGGCATACCTCCATCCCGAGAGTAACCGTATGAGGCGGAAGCTCCATGTACGGTTTTGAAGCCGAGCCTTTCCAGCAATAAGGCTTAGGGATCGATATGATGATTGGTTTAGGTAGGACCGCGATCCACAACATTCACTGATGCATATGACTCACCCATTAATGTCAATCAATGGGAAATATAGCATGTCACTAGAGCGAGGCGAATGGCTCTTTAGAAACTTGAGCGTATGCAAGATGGAGATTCTCTACTGCGAGAGGGACGCCTCACGAGACGGGCTTCTAGATATGAGTTTCGCGAAGCCAAGTCAATTTCGGGCCACCAAACCCTACAGCAGATAAGAAGAAGGAACGAGGAAAGGTCTATGTTGTCACATTCCCTGCCTTCCAAAGGTGCCTAGAAAGCGGGCCAGATGCAGCAGAGCGACGACCCGGGAGGGGATTCCCAATCGACAAGGGGACAGAAGACGGCCATCTCGAGGCGCATCACGACCTACAGTAAGACCGGCGAGACCTTGGAAGGCAACCTGATTGGAAATCAGAGGATCCATAGTACTTGCATCCTCCGACACTTGATATTCATCATTTAAGAAAGCGGGCGGGGATAATGAATCTCTTTTCTGCAACATAAAAAAGGCGGAGCATATTTGACTCGACACAACCTAACGATACATCCATTACCAATGATTTGTGCCTAGAATGTGTTGTTAGAAAGACAGGCAAGAACGAACGTGACTCAGGGCTTTTCTTTCATTAATTCTTTCACGAAGAGCGAACCGCGTCTGCATCAGTCGAAGGATGACCCTCTCTGAGTCACTTCCGCCCCGTAACTCCCATGCCTTTCTTGGTCGGACCAAGCCAACCGACGATTTCCGACAAGTCTTTCTTTATTTGGAGAGCAGAATTACAAGAAAGTTTTTTATGGATAACCAATCCATTTTCCAATATAGTTGGGAGACTTTACCCAAGAAATGGGTACATCAAATGGAAAGACCGGAACATGGGAGTAGATATGAGACTAATACGGACTACCCATTTCCATTATTGTGCTTTCTCAAATTGCATACCTATACAAGGGTTCAAGTTTCGATAGATATTTGCAGAGTTGATCATCCCTCTGGAAAACGAAGATTTGAAGTAGTCCATAATTTACTGAGTACTCGGTATAACTCACGTATTCGTGTACAAACCAGCGCAGACGTAGTAACACGAATATCTCCGGTAGTCAGTCCGTTTCCATCAGTCGGCCGGTGGGAGCAAGAAGTATGGGATATGTTTGGTGTTTCTTCTACCAATCATCCAGATCTACGTCGTATCAACAAATCATGGTTCCGAGGGTCATCGATTACAAAAAGACCTTCCTCTGAGTGGATATGTGGAAGTACGCTATGATGATCCAGAGAAACGTGTGGTTTCTGAACCCATTGAAATGACCCAAGAATTTCGCTATTTCGGTTTTGCGAGTCCTTGGGAGGAGCGTAGCGACGTCTAATTCAGAATAAATTAGATCCAAGTCCATAAATTAATAGGAAATTCTATGAGGGAATTGTAAAGAATCGAATTCGAAAGTCCGATAGCTACTTGCTTGTATTCTAGAAAGTTTGTTCCACTTCCTTCTTGCTGAAGACCGTAAGTAACTCAGTGCTCCATTCCGGGGAAATGAAAGCAGAACTCTTTCATTGCTTATACATGTTTAATCTGTTTTTAGCGGTTTCCCCAGAGATCTTTATCATTAACGCAACCTTCATTTTGCTCATTCATGGAGTTGTTTTTAGTACCTCTATGAAAGATGATTATCCACCATTAGTCAGTAATGTGGGTTGGCTTGGATTACTTAGTGTTCTAGTAACCTTGCTTCTGCTCGCCGCTAGCGCACCTCTCCTAACTATTGACAATTTATTCCTGAATAATCTTTTGAGGAGGGAGAATTTTACATATTTCTGCCAAATCCTTCTATTATTAAGTACGGATGGTACCATTTCGATGTGTTTTGATTCTTCCGAAAAAGAGAGGTTTGATGCTTCTGAATCCATAATATTAATTCTGCTTCCTACTTGGAGTATGCTCTTTATGATCCCAGATCATGATTCAATTTCTATATATTTAGCTATTGAGCCTCAAAGTCTCTGTTTTTATGTGTTAGCAGCATAAAAAAGAAGTCTGAATTTTTCACGGAAGCCGGCTCGAAATATTTGATCTTAGGTGCATTTCCCTATGGAATCTTATTGTTCGGGTACGACCGGACAACACCGATATCTATGAATCTGAAAATTGTTTCTTATAATTTGGATTCTATCTTCTATAGGCAGCGGTCTAATTCCACGACGGAAAGTCGGTGTGGCGTAAAGTGAAGATTAGGGGAGTAGAGAAAAATCCCTTTCAGGGGTATTCCACAGGTCTAACCTAGGCAACAAAAAAGAGGCCCGAGACATCAAAACTGGAGGAGCGAGCATTTGGTTCACCAAACCCCGACCCAGCGTCACACCTTCTCCAGGTCCGAATGGATCCAGTTCCCTTAGATCAACTCCTCCCGGAATTGTGTTATCGAAGTCGAACCAGGAATGGTTGTTAGTGAATAACGACCACTTTTCACCAGTTAGAGAGGCCCTCTTTAATATATCCAGAAAAGATGTTCACAGGGGCCAGAAAGACTCAGCCATAGGAAGTTAGACTACCTACGCGCAGGTAAAAACCACCTCGACCGGATTGAAAGAATTCCACCTGTTTTCCAAAACGAAGGGGAGATCCGCTACTTACTGCTCATGGAAGGATCCGACTTATAATCAAGTCGCCTTCCTTTCTTTTTTAGGGGGTCTCTTTTTGCGAGTTGCAACACTTTGATGTTATTTAAATTTTTGTAAGAGTACCCAATTGATATAGTTGATTCTATTATCAAAGTCAGTCTCACTTATAGAGCCAAATGGGTATAGTAGGCCCAATGAAAGGAGTTTGGTTTATCCTCTTGGCTTATCTTATGATAAACCAACTATAAATAAGTTACTTTAAGTTGCACTTTCCATCCGTAGTGCATGTCAACCATCATTAATAATGGTGGGGCGGGGTTATCAATTATGTGACTCTATTTCTTTTAGAAATGTTCTGCTGTATAATTTAATTATAAGGCCAAGGGGGCAGCGAACTCAATTTCTAGTTCGATCAAGTGCTTAGTGAGGTTTTTTTAATAAAGTGTTGAGGTTTCATATTGTGCGCTTAGCTTATAAAGGTAAGGTGTCAGAGGCTGTGCTAAAAAAAGTCATATTTTCGAGTGCTTATTTCAATTGGTAGAGCTTCCATATTTAATTAAGTTTAGGAATCCCGCTTTACGAGATTGGTATTATATGATGGTTATTTTTGTTTACGTACTTACTTAACTTGCTCATACTTTCAGTCTACTTATTCAAATCGGTCTTCCTTAACTTTCTCATAATTTCAGTCTACTTATTCAAATCGGTCTTCCTTAGTCCATAACAAGCTTGATGAGATATTTTACCTTTGGTTTGATAAGATGCTAGAGTGATTATTTAAGGTGGTTCAACTTTCAGATTGGTTCTTTCCGATGGTTGAAACGATATAAATGAAGGAGGAAATGATAAACAAAGTACTAACATGGAGATACCAAAGTAGGAGAACACGATAAGCAGATACATTCAGGCTCTTTCATGAGAGACCAAAACCCTGAAAATATGAGGAAGATGTGCATACATTCAAGCTAAAGAAGAATCCCCAAGAGAATACCTAGGAGCATTATGAGCTGGATCACTCCTGCAATGGCACCTTAACTCATCCTTACTTTCTCATCTTGGCCTCTCAATGGATCAGACTCAGATTCCTCCCCATATAAAAAATGGGAATAACCAAACCACGTCTACAAAATGCCAGTACCATGTAGCTGCTTCAAATCCAACATGATGCTCCTTGGTTAGATGACCAAGATATTAGCGGAAACCACATATGATCGAGAAGAGAGTCCCTATAATCACATGAAAGCCATGGAAGCCAGTTGCTAAGAAGAAGGTAGAACCATATACATTGTCCGAGATCGTGAAGGGTGCTTGGTAATACTCCATTACTTGCAAGCCGGTGAATACAAGAGCCATGAGAACCGTTGTTACTAAAACATACACAGCATGCCGCTCTAGCATTAACCACTTGACTAGACTATAACCTTCTCGAATCAGCTCCATGATAAATGCCTTTGACGTAGAACCTGGGATAAATATTTAATGAATCGAGGAACAAAACCCTGTCACTAACTCTTCCTGAAGATCCAAGGTATATGAAAAATTGAGGAGGGTTCCTAGCTTGACATTAAGGTTTTGGAATAACAAGGCTTGGACTGTCTCTTCATACTGAGGAATTCGTTTAACTTGTGGTAATGATTCCACTACAGTGCCGCAGACTTGCAAGCTGATTCTAAGTAGACGCTCTTGTTCATTAGCTTCCTGAAGAAGGGCTTCATTATGATTCAGAACTTGCTGAAATTCTTCCTTATTGCTTCCATTCGGGCATCAAAGGTAGATTGGAAGGTATCCCCAAAGCTCCCATGAGTCAAGAGAATGAAGTCGGTAAAACAACCCGCTACGATCAGTTCCTCATTATATATTAGGAAATTCTTAGAACTTAAAGCGCAAAAGAGAATGGATGTGAAGATCATCGGCATCATACTAATTCACCTCTCTTTGGTCTCTCTTTCAGCAAATGAACGGGATGTTAACTACATACCTGAACTAATTCCTTTCTGTCTACGGAAAAATTAAAGATGTTCTTATTTGTTCAGGAGAAACTGATCCAATTCGAAGGTGTTGATGTTTATACCGGTCGATCATAGAAGAAAAATTCTGATTCATT
>JAJJMC010007139.1:2655403-2703774 GCA_023531435.1 Papaver californicum | reverse complement strand
TAGTACCAAGTACTTCCTGACGAGCTCTAATATGATCAGATTTATAAGTAAGCATCTCTTGTAAAATGGTTGGTGGTATTACTGCATGGGATGCATTAACTCCGTATGCTACTTAAGGCAAGGAACATTTAAGGTTTGAACCTAGCCATTAGCTTCTTCGAGCGCCTTTCGGGCGGTGGGTGCGTGCCTCATTCCTTCTATCATACGTAGAAATAGAAATCTTTTAGCCGCTTTCAGTGGCTAGGAAAAAAGAGTCAGAATGCAATGTATAAGCCAATCAATCAAGCAAATACGTTTGGTTGGGTATCAAAGACAATCCGGTACTTTTTTCTTTTGAATGAATGAAATATCGGTAATTACAGCCAAAAAGATGATGTATACGACTTGTGTCCTTCTTTTGATCCTACAGAAAGGGAGAAAGTTGCCAACAAACTAATTCAATTTATGGGGAGGTCTAACCTCAGTTACATCAAGCCTTCTTCCCGCTAGAATTCTCTCTTTTCGACCTTGTCACATCCTAAAGGAACCCCCTTGGACGCCTCGCCGGACTTCATTTTCACATTATTCTCTCACTGATTCTGATCTCATTCGAGTCTATATTTATGACTAGGCTAAAAGGGAGCCTAGTCAGAAGAGATGGTATATGAAGAGGAAGATCTCGTCTCGTTGATAGGATTCACTCAATAGGCATCGACCCCTTGATCCGTCACGGAAAAGAGAGAACCAAAGGCATCACTTTCAGTAAAGAGGCCAGATTTACCTTTGGGGGACCTAGGCCCAGTGTTCAACACTTGAAGAATAAATTTCAGGAGAATGGGGCGTCGGCCCGAAGCAGCATCATGTGTAAATAGATTGGAATGATGAGTTGAGTGAGAGACCCTCAGAATAGGTACCCATAAGTCCAATCACTAGGCCCCATTATACCCGGTGAGATAGGATGACGATGAAGTCAGCTAGCCTGACCTATGACCGCCCTCTCTACCTATTTTTTGGCAGCGGCTCTTCAAAATGGTCGGAAAAAAAAGAAGCTAATCAAGAGTACTTTATTTTGGATCATCTTTCAGGGAGTGCAGCTACCTTTGACTTGAATTAGCCCCTTGAGCCGGTGACGCGATAGACATCAGAATCCGAAGAATGAAGCTCAGTTACACTGACCATGATGTGATCCCGGATGTCAGTCAGTTCATACAATAATAGTCCAAGGCATGGGGTTGACTATTTGTACAGAGAAGAGCCGTTATCAAGATAACTAGGGCCCCGATCAATCCTTTAATAGGGCTTGTACAGAGATTATATGCTTCTTAACTGACAGAAAAAAGAAAGACAAAGGGCAGGTGTAACACATTACAGGAAGAGATCGAAAGTCTTCATCAGTTATGTCAAAGAAATCTGATTCTATGATGATCTTTCTCAAGAGATCAGTTGACGCGTAAATCGTAGCTATGTTGATGGGCTTGATTCCCTTAGTCAGACTGACCTTGGATCGTAGCTCCCCTTTTTAGCTCGGCAAGCCCTGTCAGTTCAGTTGATAAAGAAGTCTCTGCTGGGTGGTGGGTCATTGGGGTAAGAGAGGCATATATACGAAGTGAAGGAATGGCCCTAGGTTCATAGGTTGTAAAAAGTACACATGTATTCGATGAGTAGAGAGCTCTTCTATCCAGTTGTGAAACATGTTCACACCAGAACATGAAGCTCCAGCCAAAAAGGAATTTAAGTATGGTCCCACTACTTCATAAGGTTTTTAGTTAACTATTCTGTCAAGGCTCTTTAGAGACTCGACTGAAGGAGAGGGAAGGCTCTCGATAAAAGGATAACCACTGCAAGAGCATTTACGCCCATATCCCATATCATCCACCACCTTCAGTGTCAACAACCGCTGATTCAGATGGCAGAGCCAATCATAGCGAAGTACTTGCTTGTAACGAGAAGTTGGAGTGCATGTATGTAATATAATATGGATAACAAAAAAGATCCACTCGAGTTTTGTTTCGATAAACGAATTCATTGAATATGAAATAAAAAGAATGAGGACAGTAAGTTCTTGCTTCGGCATAAGACCAAGCATGTACTAAACTCTTCCAGCTAACATGGATATATGATCGTCCTTCTGTACGACGGCTCCCATCCTCCCAAAAAAGTTTGTTCTTTACTTGATCAATCCGTGGAATGAATGTAATCCTAACTGCGATCAAGATACTTAGTTTATTAAAGTGCTGGTAATCAAGCTAATGTACTTAGAAAGGCACTTCGGATCCAATCACCTTTATCTAACTCCCGGTCATGCTGAGATATTGACATATTTGTTGTTTTAGGGTCCCAGTGGGATAATCTGTTAATCGGTTTATGGCTCCTTAACTTTGATTTATAACTCTTTTTTAAATCTCCTTTACAGGGATACGTCGACTCCAGTATAGTCTACTTCCCAATTCGTATTCAGATGATAGTAGTAATAAATTACATTCTTCAGGATCACAAAGACAGAGAAGCTCTCTTCAGTTCGTTGAAACAATAAATTTGGATTAACTAATCCTTTCATTTTTTGAAGAGGAAGGCGAGTCAATCTCTAACAACTTAATACCAATCTAGCTTATTGCCACACCATTGGCATAAGCAGAAGAGCATGTCGGGGGAAACCATGCCGTTCACTTGGGAGATACCTGCTTCAGGTTATAAAATTATTTATGCTTTTCTTAGTAGCTCGCTCAAACAGCCCAACCAACTTACCAGAGAAGAAACCAGAGCTTATCTAGCCTAAAACTAGTCTTCCGCGAAAAAGAAAAAGATTGTCGAGGGAAGGAGGATCAGGTTCCCAAAGGTAAACTTTGGCCTTCTTAACTTAACTTACTTGGCCAACCCGACCATATGGGGGGTCGAAGCAGCTCGATTGTTCAGCAGAACCAGGGTAACCTATATAAGGTCATATATCTCTGACTCGAATCCCACGAGTGTTGATGCTGAGGTCGTCAATTTATCTCCCTCAAGCTTGCATCGCGAACCTAGCAACTTCTAAATATGATGAAAACTCCAAGAAAAGCGTAATGGTACCCTCCAGCGTCTCTGTGATAGCTACCACTCAATATTTTACACTAATGTATCGTATTCTTATGACCAGCTAACATAGAGAATCAAAGAAAGAGTCGGTTACAAATAATATTGAATTCAAGGAGAGGGAATAAAAGGGAATGGAAACAAGAGCCATGGGTGCGAAGAAAGGAAAGAGGAAGTGCTCATAAGAGAAGGAGTAAGTTATTTCTAAGATCGGGAAGGTTGTCAGAGCAAATAAATTTGTTATTGCGACTACTCTCAAGAAATGCCTTTCAATATTTTGAACAAATCGAGACCAAAATGGGAAAAAGAGACGAAGAGAAATGAATAACCAATCGATGAAGGAACATGAAACCATTCTGTTTCAATAGAGGTACGAGAAACGTTCGGGGTAATGAAATAGGTGAAGTCATTGAATTTTGCAAGCTGTTCCAACCACAGCTAGATGTAATTCCAAAAGACGATCGAGAATGAATACCACACAGAAGAGTCAAGACTGGGCTCCCTAATAGAATGTTTAGATGATCCATTCTGGATCGATCGAATTGGTACAAAAGTTGCAACATAGGAAAACCATAGAAAACATGACTTATTTGAATAACCCAACGACCTTCCAATTGTAGAAGTAAGATCTTTGGAAAACAATAAGCACTTAAGCAATACAATTACAGTGTACCATCCTCTTTCTCATTTCGAGGAAAAGGTTTGGTAGGAGAAGGAAACAACAAAGGGATCCGAATCGAACCTAAATGGGAAGGACATGAAAAGTATTTTTCAAAACCTATGATTAAGGGCATAATGACTATATACGAGAGGAATAGATAAAAAACTCATGATTGGCGTAAAGGGGAAGATCTGTTTATGGAATAGTTCAAAAAAAAAGTCGTCTCAATTTCTTACTCATTCCTTCTAAATCATTCACTTTTCGACTGAACGCCGTATAACACCGACTCCTTTTACGCAATTCTGAACTAACCTCTCTCGATTCCAATGCAACTTCTCCTTTTTGAGGAGAATTCTCAAAATACGCGAGCCTCCCGACGAAGCCAACAGAAATCCTATCTGAATACAAAAGATAAAAGGCAGTTTCACTAGGATCATATACCAGCCGTTTGTTTTGGAACTTCATGTTCCAATCGAAACATACAGATCCGTAAATAGATTTGTATATTTCATTCGTGCTCGTTGTTTCTCGAATAGAAAAAAAGTATCTTTTTTCTAGGAACATAATCAACCAGAAATTATTACGTTCACTATTTTTCATCCACTGATGCAGAAAATTGCTCCAGTTTGCCATTCTCATATGAGGATATTGGAAAGCTTTTCCAGGCCGCACGAAGTGATGAATCATGCTCAAAGATGAGTTGATCCTTCGTTAGGGATGGTTTATAGATCTTCAAATTCCCACAAATTCCATGAAAAGTGGGTCCATGTAAATGATCGAGACCTCACAAAGAGTAACACTCCTTGACCATATTGAGTTCGAAACCCAAAGGCAATCGTTGAGTGAACTGTATCTTCTTTGTGTTAGACAGAAGAACACCTAACATAAAGATGCACACTCCTCCATGTGAAAGATGAATATTCATTATCCGCACCAGCTCACGCTTTGCTGACCTATCACGTGGTAAAGAGAAGAGAATACGAAAGAATAGTAAACAGAGCACACCGTATAAAGATTCTAAATATGACAAGTCACCCTTGGACTCGAGAATAAGGAAATGAAGAAGAGGAACGAAAGGAAATGAAGCGTTTCTAGATCTATTTTTGGATGATCTTCTCCCAATTATGTATGGTAATAGAATAAAAAGGCTTTCTCTGACCAAGACTCTACTTTTGGCTCCGTCGATGGAGCGTATGAATTTCCTGGAATGTAGATAGACCAAAAGAGAGAATACAGAGATAGAAGTATGAATTATAGTACCATTGAAAGAAGGGGCACCTGTGGAAACATCTCTACTGAAAAACCATTTCAATAAGAAGGGTAATGTTGTGCCACAAAGGACGACCATGGAAGTAATGAAAAAGAAAAACTTCTGCAGTTGGACCATCTGCTCTATCTGGGAACAAAGATTCTCTAGAGAAGACGCTCAAAGTCGATAGTTCACTGAATTTTATTACCCATCTTGCAAGGTGCACCTGAGATCAACCACGACTAAGATCCTCTCATTTCAGTCGAGTGAATTTGTCTTTCTCGCTTGAAGGCTTCAAGATTTTATTCTTTGATACCTTAGTCACTTTTTGACTAAGATTATGCCAAGAACTTTACCTTTAGATATGTCATTTCTATTATATATGTCATTTCTAGATCGAATCAATTCTAGCAACACAATTTTAGTTGAAGAACTTTAGAGCATGCTTTGCTTCAAAATATACAACAGAGGACCCTGTGAAATGCACACTTTTTATGAATGTTTGATCATGAATCAAGTGCCCCTTGTTTATTAACCTCAAGTCAGCGTCTTCCCTCCCAGTTGTTGACCAGATTGGACTATAGTCTACCTGCTATCTCAGTTCAGTACTCTTTAGATCAAACGACCAGTACTCGAACGTAGACCAAGTCCGCCTTTGAACTGGAATCGAAAGAGTACTCGAGTGGGATACCCATCCCACCTCAAAACAGTACTGAAAATGAAGGGCAATTCCCCCTTGAACTGGATTCTTTTCAACCTACCTTTATGTCTCATTCTCTCAGTTCTCCCCTCTTCATTTGAGATCTTTGGAGAATATGACGCTGGAGAGATCTGCCAATGAATAGTTTTTGTAAACTTAATGAATGAATTTTCCGTTAACGAACGTCACGGTTGACGTATGATTCTACTGGTATAGAAAAGGAACTCCTTCGTTTTACCAATATCCTCCGTGCTTGGATAGCTTGTTGTGAATCCCTTCCACTTAGTTATCTTATAGATTCCAATTGGTTAGGCGCTAGCAGATCACTTATGTGCAGCTTCGAAGGAAAATTATCAAAAAAGCACTAACATGGGCGAAGAGACTCATATGTTCTACATGTAAGGGGCGCCTTTCAATCCTTCCCTACTTACGCTTTCCTACTCTACTATAATAAAAAATAATACTTCCTGAAGTAGGCATTTACAGTTCTTCATTACACCTACCTATATTATCTAACTTGATAAGGAAGTTGGTTTCTCTTTGGTTATGACATTAGTTCATCAATACTGGAATCCTAATACGAAATACGAATTACACGCCTTCTCCTTTGATATACTTTAGGACTTGACCCATGAATATTGGAACTGAAATGGTTCAGCAGGTCCACTTTTTATGCCTTTACCCGTTATTAGGAATTCCCTATATTTCACCCATTGGTTCAGCAGGTCCACCTTTATGAGTTTACCTGAAAAACTCTGTAAGATAACTAAAAGACTTAGACATGATGGAACCATCGGTCGATACACGAAAAATGGGTATTCCACCTCGTATAATGAAAGATATGCTCCATTGTACTTTTTAAAGTTTGCCTCCTTAGCAAAGAAAAACAGAGCATCCTCAACCTACTTACCAAAAAAAAGGGCTCACTTCTTTGAAATATTAACTAGAGCTAATATTATGATATGTATGAACCTTTGGCGGAGAACCTAGAAAAAAGGGTTTTTCTTACTCTCCAAATCAATCATCTGCATCACTTTTACAATTTTGACTTTTTAACAATGCAAAAGGAGAATACTCAACCTAGTTCCCAAGGGAAGCACTTCTTAACTACATTATAATTACTATCATTTGAAATGAGAAATTGGCGGCGCACTTCCTCTATTGAAGTGCGAAACGCTAATATTTGCTTCTACTCCCCAGCATATGGTTGCTTATATTCTGCAGCATCTGGTTCCTTATATGATAGGCTTCTGTTCCTTACAATTGGAATCAAAAAGAGAAACATGAGATCAGGAATCGGCCCACTACCTAACGCGAAGTCACGTCTTCTGGAATTTATCTTAATATCTGAAGCAACCAATTCATCTGAAGCAGATTCTTCTGAAGGGCTTATCATCCGTCAACTATACCTTCGAAAGAAGGAGTGATGTCGTTCCCTTTAAATGACTTACTTACTAACGGGTTATCGGCCACCTAACTAATCGGAGTAGAGTGGCCTTGCTGCCTCTGGTTATTATGGTACATCCGAAGAGTATCGGTCACACTTCCTAAGGGTCATTCTCACCTTTCTTGATTAAATTTTTGCAGTCCCACTAATGGAGGATCGAGAAAACTTTCTCTACTAAAAATGGTCGACCTTGCTTTCCAACTCGCCTCCGACATTGAAGACAGTTGCCCAACACCAAAGGTTCTGGCACAAGGTCTCCTATTGATCTGAGAACATGCGAGATGCTTTGGCTACTCTGATTAACAACATCTCTAGATAATAAAAGTTAACTAGAGAGTCATGTAAACAACGATACACTAGTAGTAATTAGAAGTAAACTAACAACGATTTCTTATAATGTTAAGTCGCATAATAGAATAGTCAGTCTTCTTTCCAGTGAATAAATTTTGGAATTATCTTTCAAAGAAAGGTTCCTAAGTTTTCAGGTGAATCGGTTGTGAAATAGGAGCGGAAAGATAGAGAAAGGATTATTGGCAATAAAGATGGACAATCAGGATTGGGTAATCAAAATTTATCGGACTCATCGACTTCCAAGTGCTCGGAAATTATAAGCTATATGGGAGGCTTGGATGGTGAGCAAAATAATTTATAAAGAAGTTGATTCAATTTAGAATGAAGAGAATGGCAAAAAACAAAAGCTCGTGTTTTTTTTATCAAACTTTTTATCGTCCGGCTCGAACGGAACGCGATGTAATCAAACTGATGGTTGACGCCGTAGAGAATATCAAGCCCATATGTGAAGTAAAAAAAGTAGGGTAGCAGGTAGTCTTTATGATGTCCCAGGGATTGTAGCTAGGGATCGTAAAAAAACTTTAGCTATTCGTTGGATTATTGGAGAAGCAGTTTCATCGCTAAGTGCTACTAGATAAACTGGTGGAGATCTTTCAGATGTTAGGTTAGTCGCTTCCTCTACATCGATTGGTAATCTAGAAAGAGCGGGTGAAACTATCTAAAAGGCATTCTTTGAATGATTCCTCTTGAAGTTTGACGAGAGATGTCGGTAATATATATAGGTTACGATTTCTTCACTCATGCAATATTGCTAGGGAAGAAAAGTGAGAACTCGAATGCTTCTCCTATTGGGTGTGTCCGTTTTGTTTCTCCAATGTCTCTTAGTGCCTTTGTTAGAAGGGCTTCAATGCTCAGTTATTGTCTGTTTTTTGGTCATAGATTATACTTTATCTGATGTATCTACTTATCTGATCCTTTCTTGTCATATTGCTACCAATACTCATTTTCGGTGCAGTTTATGGGCTTCTTTTCCTCGTTCTTAGCAAGTTGGGATTCTCGTATTTTTTTGAATAATTTTCTTATAAAATGGGAATTGCTTTTGCAAAACGAACGCTCTCTTTCCTTTTTGTCACGTTGGGTTTCTTTAGAGCTATAAGTTAGACTATATTTTTTTGTTTAATTACTTTTTTATAACATACAATCTAGAATTGAACGTTGGATCGGGATTAGTAGGTTCGAATTCGGTACATGCTTCAATTCAAGGTTTAACAAGTGTAGGAAACCAAACACCGGTTCAACAACCTGTAGTGTCACGGACCGGAAAATTCCACCTCCGCCGTTATGCGCTGAGCATGAAGAACTCCCTGATGCGTGTCTTAAAAGATAGTAACCGGACCTTAAATCTTAACTTCTCGCCGTCATATGCATGTATATTTTATTTCCCAAGCATGTTTTGCAAGCATGATTCTCGAAACGTAGTTTCCATACCGTTCTAACTCACCCTTATTCTACAAAGGGTACATGACCATTAAATCCAATGGTGAATGCCTTTAGAAAGTATCACATAATTACGATCATTGTCTAGGCCTAACTCATGCCTTGGACTAGCATCTAGGCCATTTCAAGCCTAATTTTTTGTTTCATCAATTCTTCTTCGATTATGCGCTGGAGTCTGCACTGGTCTTGCTCTTGCCAATGGTGCAGCAACCAAGCATATTCCGTTCATACCGTATGGCTTGATAGGAAGTATGGTCATCTATCAAATGGAATGAAACTACCTCATCAAGTGCAATAACAATTATCTCTTGCATAGCATTACCGAGCCAGATGATATGAGTTACCAAAGCGTCGCAATCATCTCTCAAATTAGATGATATGAGCGGCAAGATATTGCACCTCAATGCATTGCATTGCGACTGCCTACGTACCAAACCCGTACCTTGAAGGGAGCAAGCATGATCGTAGTTCATCAAAAGTGTCAATTCGAAAGGAACAAGCAACTTAAGCCTATTAAGGAAAAGCCAACATCGATTCCCACTTTATCGCAATCCAAAGGACAAGCAAAGCCTAAACCGTATAGGTCGAAGGACTTTCGCAAGTTATGCACTAGCTTGTGCATAACTATCGCTATTTACTATGCAAATATGCATTCTCGAGTATGCAACACGATTGAATGATGCTTTCGCACAATTCAAGCTTTATAGGCTAAGCTACAAGCATATTGATGCTTAAACATAAAGTATGCTCCAACGTATAGGCCACATTGCATATATATGTATGTGCATTACCGCTCGTGCACATTCAAGCTTTATAGAATAAGCTACAAGCATATTGATGCTTAAGCATCAAGTAAGCTCCAACGTGTATGCCACATCGCATATAAATACGTGCATTACCGCTCATGCACATTCAAGCTTTATCGTTTAATCTATAAGCATATTGATGCTTAAGCATCATTATGCTCCAACGTATAGGCCACATCGCATATATATGTGCATTACCGCTCATGCACATTCAAACAAAACTCCCTCCCTATATATGTTTTATTCACATTTTTACAAATAAATAAAAGAAAGGGAAGTGACATCCATCGGCTGCTCTTTAGCCAAAAAATGCCAACTGGTTGGCACCTCTAGACAAATCCGCTAACTGGTTGGCGCCTCTAGGCAAATCTGCTAACTGGCTAGCATAACTAAGGTTAATCCGCTTCCTGGTTAGCATAGCTAAGCATCATCGATTTCCAACCAACACCTCCTCCCTATATATGTTTTATTTGCATTTATACAAGTGGGGATAAGGAGGATATATGACGTTCATCTACTGCACTTTCTAGTGATATATTCCCGGGCATGCATCACAGCATAATAGTACAATAACACTATGATGCGCTCTCGGGTAATCCACATAGGGTCAGTGATGCATTCTCAATCATGCATCACGGCATAATAGTGCATTAACACTATAATGCATTCTCGGGTATGCAGCATTAGTTCAGTGATGCATTCTCAATCATGCATCACGACATAATAGTGCATTAGCATTATGATGCTCTCGTGGATACACAACATTGGTTTAGTGATGCATTCTCAATCATACATCACGGCATAATAGTGCATCATCACTATGATGCATTCTCGGATATGCAGCGTTGGTTCAGTGATGCATTCTCAATCATGCATCACGGCATAATAGTGCATTAGCACTATGATGCATTCTCGGGTATGCAACATTGGTTCAATGATGCATTCTCAATCATGCATCACGACATAATAGTGCATTTGCACTACGATGCATTCTCGGATACGCACATTGGTTCAGTGATGCATTCTCAATCATGTATCAAGGCATAATAGTGCATTAGCACTATAATGCATTCTCAGATATGCAGTGTTGGTTCAGTGATGCATTCTAAATCATGCATCACGACATAATAGTGCATTAGCACTGTGATGCATTCTCGGATATGCAGCGTTGGTTCAGTTATGCATTCTCAATCATGCATCACGGCATAATAGTGCGTTAGCCCTATAATGCATTTTTGGATACGCGTCAAGGCCATTTATGCCTTTCCCGGGTAAGGGTCATTTTTGACTTGTGATGCATTACTCGAATATGCATCACGCGTAATAGGCCTTAACACTATAATTCGAGGTCAAGGCATCCACACCCTCATCCAATCCTAAGTGAGCTTTATAAGCATAGGGTGAAACTTCATCCCAGATCATAACGCGTCTTTGAGTAAGCGTCATGCGAAAATTGCGGGTGCTACATGCATTCGAAGATGTTTACATTCCACTAATGCCAGATGACGTCAGGCGGAAAGAATTAGAGGGTAGGTTGACGATCAAATCTTTCGGGAGAAGGCATTGGGATAATGAGATGCATGAGGCCAAAGTGAATACCCACCTAAAAATAGAAAAGAAAATAGAGGAGTCGTTCTTATCTGATGGTTATTCAAGAGAGTCCCTCTTGGACAAACAACACCAAGTCAGAGCCTTTGTTTTTTATCCACAAGGTAGAGCGCTTTCTATAGATAAGTATGTCGAATACTTGGAAAAAATGATGCTAGGGACTCACAGAACGGTGCCGTATCTAAGGGTAACCGAGTCTACATGCCAGATTGGCCTCTTTTTGTAGTCTAAGTAATGATCCTCTAACTGACTAAGCTTGCCAAGATATCTTGGTCAGCAAGCAAGCGTAGGCGCTAACTCTCTGTGAACTCTCTAGGATGTCTTATACAAGAATGTCTTTCCACTAGCAAGATCAAAGTTACAACATGTACCTTTCGTTATTGCAAACTTCCTTCTTTATGTGAAAGACCAGAAGATACGCATACATTCTTATTGGATTTCAATTGTTCTTAACTGTGATGGCTATTCATTTAAGTCTCCGGGTTGCACCTCTAGATCTTCAACAAAGTGGAAATTCTCGTAATCTATATGTACATGTTCCTACGACTTGGATGAGTATACTCGTTTATCTCATGACGGATATAAACAGTTCTTTATTTCTATTAACAAAGCATCCCCTCTTTCTTCGATCTTCTGGAACCGGTACAGAAATAAGTGTTTTTTCTACGTTCTTTACCTTAGTGACTAGAGCTTTTTAGAGAAGACCCATGTGGGGCACCTTTTGGGTCTGTGATGCTCGTTTAACTTTGTTCTCATCTTGTTCCTTATTTACCTGGGTGCATTGCGTTTTCAAAAGCTTTTTGCTGAACTAGCTTCCATTTCAATCTGTGTTGAACCGATCGATATACCAATAATCAAGTTTTCAGTCAACTGGTGGAATACATTGCATCAACATGGTAGCATTATCCGATCTGTTACATCGATACGTGTGTCTATGCTCATTCCAATCTTGTCCAACTTTGCTAACTTCCCCTTCTTCACTCTATTCTTCTTCATTCTGGAAACACGTCTTTTGATTCTCTCTTTTCTGGAATCCTCTTTAATTGAAGAAATCAAAGCTCGAGAATGCATGTATAAATAGAAGCTCTAGAAGCTTCACCTAGTTCACTCGCCAAGTCTCTTTGCGTCCATGGCTGAAACAGGGCAATTCACAATTTCGATTCTTGTAGGATGTAAGTTCAATCGCTTCCTATAAAGGATCGCCTTTATAGCTTATGGGGAACTTCACTCGAGGAAGCGTAAAAAATTGCTAAGAAGCCCCATCCAATATGGCTAACCTTTTGACTTGGGACAAATCAATGCATATTGGGGCGTCTTCTTCAATGAAAGTCGGGGAGCCTAACTCGCATTAACGTAGTCATCTCATGTCCTGCCTATTACTATGAGTTGGAATTTGTAGAGTGAAAGTTTGGGAGTAAATAGCGCCTATAGACCAAGTATAACAACGTGCTTTTACCTTTTAAATGAAAGTTTTACCTTTGGCAGACGCTTATTTTGTTTGAAATCCTGAAGCTGATTCAGTCTCGTAGCAGCTGTTGATTTTGATTATCTTGTAGCTGATGAAGCTTGAATTCAAAGCCTAGAGTTGTGGAGTGGTGTGTGGAACTCGTGAAGTAGTATCTATACTCCGTGTGCCAGCAAATCTCCTCTCTCACGTGTAAACCAATATCCCGTGGTAGACTTAAGTTATTCTAGTCTCCTACTTTTATTTTATTTTTTAAGTTTGGTAGGGGTTACCAAGCTTGAATAATCTAATATGGGTATCCTCATTAGGAGAATGCATTTCCTGTGCCACATTGGTAGCACAAACAAATGTCTTGTGTACCAGCTATGTACGAATCATAGTCAATAACTTTACTAACTTTCTTAGTTGCAAGGGTGCTTTGATTTAAAGTTTTTCTTATAGTATATTAGAAAGTCAAAGTCTTCTTAGTATTACAATAGTTTACTATGAAGATTCCTACCCTTGCAGTGTTAATAACTTAATTAGTCTGAGTCTTAGTCTACTAAAAACATAAGAACAATCAACTCTTATGTTGTAAAGTTCCACCCCAACCAGTAATAAGCACTAAAATGAACTCTATAAGGATAGACTGGGTGATTACTCACTCACTATCAGAATCTATAGGTGTTTAGGATATGAAAACATCCTTCCCTTTGTGCCCGACCCATTGAGTAAATAGAACGAGAATTGTAAAAAAATTATTAGGACAAGGGGTGGTATATTTTAGTGCACCCATTAACTCCTTGTTAAGACCCGACTAACAAGATAGAATTTAATTTCCTTCTTCTAGGAAACCGGCTCTGAGTCTCTTTCCCTAATCTGAGTGTTAGTAGTTTCATTAGAGCAAGCTCATCATTGTTAGGGTTTTTATTTGCTTGCTTACCTTGTTGTTAGGTGGGAAAGGACACAGTTTCATAGTCTAATTCCCAACCCAGTGAGTTGATAGAGACAACCCTGACAACCAGTAGTCCGCAGCCAGTTCCAAAGCATAGGAATAGGTAGAGTAGATTACTCACTTTTATTTAATCACAAACAAGCAAGCCAGGAAAAGAAAAAAAAAACAAGCAATTTTGGAGCAGTCTTAAAATAACAGTGCTTAGAGTATTCAAAAACAAGCATAGGAACTGGAGCTTATGAGTAATAAAGAAGAAACCTCACTTAAAAAGAAGGACACGGGACGATTAACCAATACAAACAAAACAAAAGGAGGATTTTAAATAGATAGAAACCAGTCCAATCTAAGCAAGCGTAGTGGAAGGAAAAATAATCCTACAAGTAAGCAAGTAGTTGCAAGCGAGGAATTAGTCCCTACTCTACTAGTATTGGTTGGTGTGACTTTATCATACAACGGATTGTGGCAAGCAAGAGAAACTAATAGTGAGTTTTAGGGTGCAACGTGAAAGCCCCCTCGAATATACCTTGAGTTGACGTCACTGGGACATCTACCACGAGGATCTGCTTCAGCAAGTCTTCTCCCAAAGGAAGTTGTTCATTAAATCCTTTCGATTCTCTTTTGTCTATGGTTCCTCTTGTTATCACAAGCTCAGGTGAACTTCTGTTTTTTCGTGAACCAACGAGTTCGTGTTGCGTCACAAGTCTACACGACTTCGCAGGTCCTCTTTGATCAACTCGTGAGCCCTCTATAATATCCTGTTAAGATATGTCGTGGTTTTCCTTGTTGTTGATCGTGGCTCCTATCATGATACCCACAAGCTTCTTTCTTCTCAGATCTAACGTGATACCACAATCAAATGGGCCAAGTTGTTAGTCTCACGGATTAATAAAGAAACTTATGAAAAGCAGAATAGGTATTCTGACAACAGTTTGATTAAATTGGTTGTGATATTAGAAAATATTCTTTAGTTGATGTGATTCCAAGAAGATGAGAGATCTTGGTTTATTAAAAGTTCAAAAATGGATCATAGTCATTATTTAAAAAAATGAGATTCTTCAATCGACCGGACTGATCAACGCGGCTGCTTAATTTCGTCTAGTGAGAACACTTTTCTTAGCGCTCTGTGGCTTCTCATAGGTCTCTTTTATTTGACTTTATAAACTATGGGACCCAAAGTCACGAGTTTTCAAAGTTTCTTGCTTACAGGGCGAGGAATCTTGATGAGAGAGATATATTGCCAAGACCTATCTTAAGCACCTTCAACACCAATGGTACTCAATTTCTCATGTTTCTACTCTCTTTTTATTACGAAGATGTATCACGCCAAGATCCGTTGCTCAAACTGAATCATGCCAACGTTATGGAAGTTCCTAGATCGTGTGAAATAAGAGTAGTACCAACACCCTCTGATTTCAGAATACAAAATGGAAAACTGGTTATGGACATTCCGCGTAGTCAGAAATTCATACAAAGGAAACCTCAACATCAAGTCTCTAAGTCCAATCCATTCGATAAAGATGGAGGATATGTTAGTGAACTAGCACGGCACAGCAGTCTACGAGGGCAAGGAATGTCTTTCCGAATCTCGACAATCATATTTCTCTTAGATTCTCTGGTCAAAATAAAAGAGAACTCCATTCAATTCTCCATGGAAACGAAGTTTTGCGAATTTTCCCCGGAACTGGAGGATCATTTCGAGATCTTCGAACATATTCGAGGGTTCAATATTACTATTGTCACTTTTCCAGCACACAAGATGAGAATTTATCATCATGGAGCGGCTTCTTTCAACAAGATGGGGCTTAAGAATATTAGGAGAAGTGAAAGAGAAGGATCATATGGAAAGGAAAAGGTAGAGATAGGGTTTAACCGTACGGAAGAGGAAAGGTACTTAAAGTACTCAACTTAAAAGAAAACGACAGTAGGGGGCTCATATGTCCTACATGTGAGGGGGGGAGTGGACTCGCTGGAAAAGGGACGAGGCTTGTGGTAAGGGGTGGGTCCCGTAAGAAATGACATGGGACTAGCGAGGGCGTCTTTCATGGGAATCGGTGCCCAACAGCACCCACCAGACGTTTTTTACCCGTTACTTTTCAAGATAGATGAAAGCATATAAGGCTTTCTCAGAGCATACATGCCTATTTTTACCTTGCACTTTTTTAGTACTTCAAAAAATTAGCCTTTATAGGTGTTAAATTACGCGAAAAATTGTTGTATTATCGATAATGACGGTATTACAGACTGCCATTATATAGACAGTTGTGACAATGAAAACGGGAAACTAACAAAGAGATAATATCAATAACATAAACTGTTACACAGATAACAAAAACAGACAAAGAAAAAAATGAAAATAATACCCTAAGCATATATAATTATTCTTCTCACACTCCCCCTAAAGATGAGAATAAGAGAAGTGCATCATCTTGCTAGCCAAAGGAGAAAATAAAGAATGTACCAAGCCCTTGGTAAATAAGTCAGCAACCTGTTGAACACAAAAGAGATAGTCAAGAAGGATGAAGTTACAAGGTCCCTGATGATAATTGCATAATTTATACATTTTGAGTATCATTTCCTTATACTTATTTGCTAGATTTTGTTTGAATTACCGTGTGTTAGTATTACTTTTCTAGTTTATGTGTTTTATTAGGTTACGTCTCTGAAACAAGCGAAATGGAGCTTTACAAGAGAAGAATTGCCAAAGACCCATAGGGACTCAGTCTATTCCAGGATTTATACCCTCCATCTTGTAGAGAATTTGATTACGAATCCAACGGCGAAAGAACGAGGTCATTCTGACTTCGTATGAGAAAGTTATGAGCGAAACGAATACTAAGGGCAAAATGGTCATTTCAAAGTAACCGGATATTTACACCCAGTCGTAGGTTAAGGGGTAGCTAGTATTACTTCAACTGTCAGTTTCGTGAGACTGACAGTTGATTGGGTACTGTTAATGGCACCAGCCATTCCGTTCAGGGATGCCAAGTTTTTGAATATTACCAAAGGCACCAGCTTGATCGATTAGGGCCACTACTTCTTCTCCACGAGCAAAGCAGTGATGATGTTGCTGTGATGATCATGATATGATCATGGTAGAGATGATTGTGACGATTGAGTTTGGTTGAATATGAGTTCATGTAGAGTGGGAAGGAGTTAATGGACTGGAAGCAATAGTGATGAGTTCGGTGATTAAGTGAGGTCTGTGAGGTTGGTTTGCTGTGGAGATGATGGAGCTGAACTCGAGAGACATGACTGGAGGTTGTAGAAGATGGTTGCTGTATTGATGAAAGATGGGGTTCGAGCTGTGATTAATGGAAGTCGTGGATTATTGCTGACAAAAATGAACTTGAATCTGACTGGACGTTGTTGCTCGGGTTATGCTTGGAGTTGAGCTCGAGCCTGCATTGGTGGTGATTCTGTTGAGTGGATGTGATGGAAGAGCTCGAGTTATTCGAGAGAACTGGCAGTGATGGTATAGCCCTAGAAGATGATAGTGCTGGCAGAGATTTATGGAAGCAATGATAACCACAGATGGAAGTTGAGGGAATCGATGGAAGTAATGGCAGATGTTGGATCTGTTAGTGAACTAATGATGGCTACGGTAGTTGAGTTGAATGATAATGGCTATGCTGTTGCTCGAGAGATGAAGCAGCAACCGTGGAACTAAGATGTTCCAAGTCTATGCCAGGGATGAGGTGGAGTTTCTATCGATAGATGAAGGTCAGTTAGAGAAGAGAGTTTGAGTCGGGCAAGATTCAGCTGAGATTAATTCACTTGGCCGAAAAGTTAGCAGAGAAATCGGTGTTGTGGTTGAAGAAGGAAAGTTTAACCGTGTTATACACGGAAATATGGTGGTTGGTATCTATTTCCTAAATCAGTTAGGATTCTAAAACTAAAGCTGCCTAAACTCTATAAATAGAGCCGGGGACGTAGCTATACATATACAGAGACTTGGACCATACCAGATATACCCAGAGACAAAAACAATTTGGGGGAGCTCCTTCACGGACAGAAGAATAATTTGAAGAGACGCAGACGTACAGTCGATATCTTCGACGATTATCGGTTAGTTTGTGCAATTTTCTTAATTAATTTGTATGGCTTTTGAGAAAGCCATGTGGGCTAATTCTCTTGTTAGGACGAAAGGATGAACTTGTAGAGATGATTTTTATTTGTGTTTCGAAACTAGGGTTTTTAACTGTATGAACTAAATATTATTAATTTGTCTCTCTCTCAACGTTTTACCCTCTCTATGATTTTTCATGTTCAATGCCATGTATAGTTCATTGTTTGATTAGTAGAAGGACTCGTTGAAACCTCGTATTAAATCTTTTTATGAATAATCTTTGACTTTTTATGCCCCGTATACTTAGTACTTTCGAGATTCTACTTTAGGTTAAGAACAAACAATTCTTTTCAAAAATTCTTTCTTTAGTGCTTAATTAAAAATCTTCCGTGTATTAGTAGCTAGATTTGATATTGTACATGAGTAAAATTGAGACCCTATGTGACGAACACAATTAAACCCTGGTCTACAACGGATTCCGGAACCTTAACATTTTCCTCGCACTGTTTTTAAAACTTTATTAAATAATTTTAATTCATTAGTTAATTTAATTCTTTATAACAAAACCTAAAAAAAAATATTTTAATCCAAACTCCTCGTGGGAACGAACCGTATTTGTTATTGTCTACATCTTTCGACACTGTGCGCTTGCGGTAAAACAAAGTCAGTTTTCCGACGCATCACTTGATGAAATGGTAGTAAATTTCAATGTACTTGGTTATGTTTGAAGTAGATACTTCACACCACCAGGATATTCCATGAGACAGAATTGAATCCCCGCTCTTCTAAAAATTGAGATTTGGACCTGCCGAACGGGTTTGTCCTACATTTCTTTATATACCAGAAACGAAACATATGGTATTGAATCAAGAAGTCATATGAAAGTTACCATTCTTCCAACATAATGAAGTAGGAAGGGCATCGACTGAATATCGAAAAAAGACTATCCTGGTCATCATGTTCTACACTCAAACTGAAGCTCTAAGGTGTTAACCGCAGCATCAACGATAAGTGTGTAATTACATTGGCATCACTCCGGGCCTAACAGGAAAGCCAGTAACGCACCGTGCCTCACCTATTAATTTGAGAAAATTCAGCATTGGATCTGTACATAATTGATATTTGCATGGCCTATCTCTCAATCCTATTTACACCTATATATGAAGATTTAAATATGAAGCTTATTTCCGTATTTAGTACCACGTCTACATCTATAAAAGTATCCCCACTTAGTCCGGTTGGCTAGTGGGACTCCCTTCATTCATCCAAGTCTGGTCATCTAATTCTGGGCCACACCTTTGGAAGTATTCCGCTACGGTGAAATACCCTTGTTTCTGAGTCCTTGACTTTGAGCATTATGAAAAGGTTGTTTCCTATTTGCCTTTCAACGTTCTCATATATTTTTATTTTATATTTTACTACCATCATGTCACACTAAGAGAAGCCCTTTTGTGCTTATACAGGTGACTAAACATATCTCTAAAACTTCTTTGGACTAAGGAAGAAGACATCTGAAACCGTAACGAGGTCACTCCCCATGCTTCGTAAACGGATGGACACTGCAATTTCCGCAGTATTAGCAGGATATATCAAACTTATGGCACGACAATTAGCTCTTAAAGCGCTTCAAGAAGAAAGAGAAAAGCAAATAAAAATGTATGGTTTCCTTATCTTTAGGCTCATGTCATGGAAAAGCAACCGGGACTACTCGAATCATCTAATGACAGGTTGCATGCCCTATCTACGGGGAAAAGAGAATACTTGAGTAAGGGATGTTAAGAGCTTTAGACTTAGTATTCAGTTCTGCCTATGGATCACTCCCTATCTGATTCACTAAACATCATAGAAAGTCATCAAACCATTCATGAAATCATTCTTTTCATTCCTTTATTCGCGGGGCATCGGGAACTAAGACAAGACTCGTTTGAAGACGGAATACATACGTTCATACTTGCTCTTTCGCTTGCTTGTCTCGGACTTGACAGGTTTGGAATGAAGGGAATATGAACCGGTATGGAGAAGAGGATGCGTTTTAAAGGGTGTTAGACCATGCGAAAGGCTATGTCTATAGGTGATGTGATTCAAGCAAGAAAGGAAAATAGATAGGTTTCAGTCTTTTGAAAAGGATGAAAGTACGCTTTCTTTCTATATTTCTCAGGCTCCAAAAAAAAATCTCTCTTTCTGATGGATTCCACGGATTCTCTTGCACGTGCAAGAAGAGTGACATATGTTGTTGAACGACATGTAGCAAACGCAGGTTCGAAAGAATCTGGGAGAACGAAGTGACCGAACGGGGTCATTCACCCTTGAAGCTGAGACCAAGGCTCCCAATAAACAATTAAAAAACTGCAAGATGCAGGGGAAGGACGAGGCTTTCTTGGGCATTATAAAAAAGAAAATGAGGAGGAACAACAAAGGGTGCACCATGTTCATGCTTGTAAAGATTCTTAAATACCTTTGGCCTTTATAGTTCCTTAGCCTTAAATTAGCAAGTTTTTATGATCTTAACTTGACCCACTTTTTCCCTTCTGCTCGTGAGCCCCAGTCTTTTGATTTATGCTCTCTTTTAGCTCAGCTCTATGTGGTTATGGATGATGATCCCTGCTCTTGTCCATTTCTGTATCAAAAGAAAGCAAAGCGTGGAAATCACCCTCTCCCTTTTTAGCTCATATTGGATTGGAAAAGTGAAAAAGTCTCTCTTATATAGCACATATTCATCCATTTTGAACTCGGTTTACAGAAAGCTTCCTGACAGAGTGAATGTCATTATTACGAGCTACCTAGATGACTGAGTCAATAGCAAAGGCAATAGTTGCCAGGAAGAGGAGGATCT
Organism: Papaver californicum; assembly: GCA_023531435.1. NCBI lineage: Eukaryota > Viridiplantae > Streptophyta > Magnoliopsida > Ranunculales > Papaveraceae > Papaver > Papaver californicum. The sequence continues at coordinate 2,683,169 of JAJJMC010007139.1, read as the reverse complement.
AGACATGGAAGGAATCTTCTTTGATAGGAGACTCGAGCAAAGTATGGGAAAAATGCCCATACTTACAGAACTAAAAAATTCGCAGCCACACAGGGCAATGTCGATTCCTCGGAAAAGGGCTGATGTAATTTCGGGGGAAGATCACACCATATCTTATCCACATCAACCTTTCCAATAGATAGATTGACATGGTGGAAATATTTAGGATAAAGAATAGTCAAGTCCTCTTTCATAGTACATCCATTCCCTTCCAGCCTTCTCTCTGGATCTACCATCAACATTACGCTAAGATCGCCCCTTATGATACAATCAGGCGACAGAGACTGTGGGCTCATGTTGGCGTGCCTACAACAATTTATCTCTTGAGTAATGGGAAGCGGGAGGAAGTAGGAGTATCCTAGACTAGTTAAAGAAGTACGGGTTTCATCGAAGCCATACCATCTTTTCTATCCCGGATGATAAAATAAAAGAAGGGTCTGCCCCTCTGTGCTCTCAGACCAATTCCATCAAAGAAAGATAATTTAAGCCTCATAAGAAATCCTAACATAAGTTGATTCTTAGGTCCCTTTCAACGAAGTGGGTCTCCTTTCTGAGGTCTCTATTTCTCTCTGGGTCGTAAGTTGTTTACTCCAAGGCACCAACATCAGTGAGAGAATAAAAAAGGAGGAGGTCAACTAAGCAAGCCAAACGAAGAGGCTTAATCTTTAACTTTGAAGAAGAATTAAGAAGTAAATAGGTAAGTTGTTCCATTTGATAGAGACAACCCGGGACCTCATCAAATGACTCAAGTTTCTTCATAAGATAAAGGGCATTTACCTTTCCTTTTGTTATGTAAATCAATGTTATCTGAAGAGGCTTCCGAGGTCATGAAAGCCAATCCTAGGCGAGGGGGTCATAGCTGGGACAACTTAAAATGTAGAAACTAGCCGTCAACTTCCATAGTCATCCCAGTCTTTCTAAAGCCGAATAGAAATGACCAACCTAAGATCCCATGCCTATAGATCCTGGTCGAACAATTCAAGTAATTAAGAAATGGGAAATGAGTCATAATGAAGTGAGTTATTCTTAGATTTTAAGGTACCATTTATTAGTGATAAACTTCATTCTATTCTTTACATGAGTAATCCTCCGATAACATCTCGGCTCCTTAGTCACAAATCATCTAATGGGACTAGAGTTTTAGTTTAGGAGGTTGAGGAATTCTTTATTGATCAAAATCCGGGATGAAATAACTCTACTAGGAAACTAGAGGTCTATGTTTGCATGTCTCCCGAGATAGTCTTACTAATTACGCGCCTTTATTTTCTGCTTCGCCGGGAAGGTGGTTGCCACTTCTTTATTCTAGCAGTTGTCGATGGGCTCTTAGGAATAGAAGTAGGCATGAATGGAGATTAGCTTCTAGGACTGTGTTGACTGAAGCTCTCTTCCTTCATCTAATCTTGATTTGTTGTAAACAGACGATAGTCTCACTTGGCTTATTCGATGCGAACTCTCTTTATTTTTGAGTTAACCCGATCGAGATCAGATGATGCAAGGATCGGATTTGATAATTAACTCGATCGATTTCACCTATTTATTTCTTTTCTTCTCTATTAGCTTCTTTCTTCTAACGTCCAACGGGGGTCACTTTGCTCGCCTAAGAAGGAAGGAGTTGTGATACTTTTTGGATCAATTGTTGAGGAGCAGACGATCTTGGCTTAGAGAGATGCGTCTTTTAGCTTGTTATCTCTTTTTAGGTTCTTGCTCTGGTTTCAGTTCCATATGGGGATGAATCCAATCCTAGGATAGGGCATTAACCTTTCTGAGAAGTCGGTCCGCCATAATAATAAGTTTTTTTTCGAAGTAGCTGCAATTGAATCGGCTGGTCTTGAATCAACTGCTAGAGAATAGGCTGCTAGGGTATAAATTTGCTAACTGTTAAATTAACCAGTGTTCTGTTTACAATTGAATGTGTATCAGTTGTGATTGAATCAGTAAGCGTCGCAGATCCGGATCCTAGTGCTTTCGACAGATCCTTTATTTCATTACTTTCCCTCCCGGTAAGAAAACGTATGCGCGTGACTAATCGCACAAAATCGACGACAAGCGGATGAATCTTTCATGATTGGACTTAGCAGCAGTGGTGGATCATCACATATCTGGCTATCTGATATCTCCGATCTGCTTTTGTGTTCTCATAGGTCTCTTTCCTTTTCCCTATCTCTCAATGTAATAAGACCTACTGAAAGGAAATACTCGTTTCTCCGCCAATCTTTCTATAGAGGGATAAAAATTCAACCTGTTGGAACTTCAAGAGTTAAAGAAGCTAATGTAAGGACATTCTTAATCCCAAAAAACCATCCAAGGGTGGCGCAGATATAGCATACTGTGGTTTAGTTATTGAAGCTTCATCTGTTAAGCCTACGCAAGTGGATTTTGATCCTGAATTTGATGATGTAATTGATATTAAAAATCTGGGGAAACCTTTCCATTTAAAATCTTCCATGAAAAAACCTTCGTCTAAATCTTGGGATGATCAAGCAGAAGAAGATGATGAAAAACGTAGGTGAAATGCGGAGAAAAAGGCTAATATCACTGCTGGTGGCACTATTACTATTGTTGATGGAGAAAATCATAGTGAGGATGAAGAATTTGGTTCGCAGGATGAGGAAATATCTCAACTAACTTCCAAACAAAAAGAAAATAGGTGGACCAAGAAAATGGATGTGCATGCTAACACGCAACGGTATGAGCAGTTGCTGGTTGTTTCCCTTATGCCCTTCAATAGCATTGGTAGAAAGGCCCTTCTCCATTTAATTGAGACGGAAGGTACTACGCGCCGCATCGAGCACTATTATTCTTATGGGGAGGAAAGGCGCTGGACTATATCCCAACGACGAGCATTTCATAGGTTCTTCTTTCTGACCAGACTTTGGATGGCCGGCGACTCGCCTGAGAAAACCATTCTATCTGATCTGACCAAGACCTTTCGATCCTAGGTTGGCGCCTTTCAAGCGAGCGACGCCTTACTAGAAGGAGAAAGGTGAGTGCAAAGATAGGTGGTGCATTACTTCTGATCTTTCCGCGAACGTTGATTGAAAGGTAATAGTACGTGGAAAAGTGGAGGCACCAAGACAGAGAAGAATCTGGGCTAGCCGTATATTAGTCTTATTTTGTTCGCCAGAAAAAGGTTACATTAGAGAGTCTCCCAAGCTTCTCATATGGGCCAAGAAAAATCGTTCTTCTTAGGCAGGCTTCTGCTAGCTTAGTCGGGTGTTCTTGTAGTTCTTATTAAGGTCAAGGACTCACTTGACTTTGAGGGGTGGTGCGAAAGTGCCCTATAAACTAGCAAGTCTTCAGATCCATATGATATTGATCAAAATCCGTTGAATCTGCATTTGTTGAATTACTTTCTCTAGGAACGAGCTTCTTTATTAGTCCATAAATGTAGTAGTTAACGTGGAACAGATTGATTTCTAAGGAGATCGAAAAGAGGAAGACTAAGCCACTTCACAGGTAGGAAATCCCATTATATCTTCGCTAGTATATCTCATAACGCCCTTCTTTGAGTCTTAGATTCTTGGAGAAGATGGACCCTCGCCTATCAGTTAATCTTGCATTACTTAACTAAAATAAAAACTCAAGGAGTTTCCCACTCAGTGATATCGCTAGCTAGTATATTTATATTTTTATATAACTAATTGTATGTAATATGTAGATATGACAACTAATATCGTAGAATAAGTAACTTCTTTCGTGAGCAAGAAGTCAGGAAACTCTCATGCTTTCCGTTGGTCAACAACCAACAAAAAAAAATTCTTCTTCGTAACTCCTACATATACCTATCTATGGGGAATCTTTTAATATGAATCAAGAATGTTACCAGGAGCTAGATCGGTTCCCGAAGAGCATGTAAGGATTGATTCAACCAAAATGGATGGAATAGGATCTCAAAAAGCCATGCAGATTCGTCTCGACTAGGTATCAATGGGAAGATCAAGATCAAAGAGTAACCTAAGTTTCAGAAAGGGAAAATTGAAGAAATGATAGGCCAAGATCAAGGAGTTAAAGAGAGAAGAACGAGCATACATCGAACGATTGATTTCTATTTCTCGTTATCGTGGAATTCGTCATCAAGAAGGATCGCCCTTACGTGGGCAACGAACTCACACTAATGCAAGGACATCCCGCAAGCAAAATAAGAAATGAAAGAAATACCACGATGATCCAACCCTAAAGGTTTAGAAGGAGTCTTAGGTGGGCGATCCCATATAGTTTAATTTCACTTTTTTTATAAGCGTACTTCTTTGATTTTGACCAAAGCAAGATGTTGCAAGAGGTCGTCAAGTTTACACTTACCATTTCCTTGCTAGCTAGAGAAAATGGATCCTTCGGTGTCAATTGAAAAATATCCTCTTTGGCATTTAAACCAGCCGAAGAAAACGGATCTCGGTGCACGAGGGACTTGGATATATCGCCTTCTTTTTTATTTTTGTTCATGAGGTCTTTCTTCCGGTCTCCAATTTATGAATATAAATCACTCTGTTCACCAGTTAACGTAGTTGAGCACGTCTTTTCGACAGATAAGGCTTCACCCAATCTTTACCCATCATCTGATCGAGAACATATAAGTAGGGTACTGACCAAACTCAGGTCCTTCAATTCTAATAATACGCCGTGACTCGTCCCCCGTGGGAAAGTCAGGTATAATTCTTCGCTTCATCTGTTAGCTCATCTCTTTAGTCTTGTTGTCATCCTGTTGATTAAGTGTCTTTTTTTTTTTGGTAGAACGTGTCAGAACTTCGTTCATAATCCTCTCGCGGGCGAATTTATCCCAGGTCCTTCCAATCCTAGTTTCATGGCATCGATAAAACTGACAGAACCAGAGGTCATCCATTAGATTGATTTGTCCTGAGAAAGTCATGTTTTCTTGTGTCGCTATCGACCAGCGAAAAATGAAGAAAGACGCCTTAGGAAACTAGGCCAAGGAAAGTGGTTTTTCCATTTTAATGTAGGCACTTACTCTCCATCTTATTAAAGAAAGGGAAGGAAGGCCCGATTGAGTAGGAAGGTTTAGGAAAATCGAGTGGATTTAATTCCGTGAGTATTATGATTTTTACCCCGTATTTCTTACAGTGAGTCTGACACCCTGCATTGACAAGCCATTACTTTCTTAACTTGCATATCTTCTCTTTTTTTAGTACGATATGGTTGAACACCTCGCATGCTTACACCTCTCGCCTATCGAAGTTTTATTCTAAAATCTTGTATGAGAACTTGTATTGAGAAGGATTTCCAGCAAGTTGCAGTTCTTCTATACCAACTTAGCTTCCCGGGATGCTATTGATATAACAACCAGTACACCATATGATAGCCCAATCCAGTCCTCTCGTACTAGGGTTGGATACTCTCAGTTCTCCCTTTAACACCAACGGTAGATAGGAACCGAACTGTCTCACGACGTTCTAAGCCCAACTCACGTACCACTTGAATCAGCGAAAAACCTTACCCTTAGGACCTTCTTCAACCCTAGAATGTGATGATTCAACATCGAGGTGCCAAACAACTCCGTCGATAAGATCTCTTGGGAGTCATCATCCTGTTATACCCGGCGTACCTTTGATCCGTTGAGCGAGAGCCCTTCCACACGGGACTCCCTGATAACTATGGCCTACCTTCTCACACCTCCATTACTCTTTAGGAGGTATCTGCCCCAGATAAACCACCCACCTCACAGTGTCCCGCCCATCTCCGAATTCTCAATGCGGCGGTTAGGCACCCTTAGACGAAAGAGTGGTCTTTTAGGATTGGTTGAACCTCCCACCTATTCAACACATTCGATCAAGGTTGTCACTGGGAAGCTATAGTCAAGGTGCACGGGATCTTACAATCTATCCATTGGTACTCTGTATCTTCACGGAGAATTCAATTTCACCGAGTCCATGTCGGAGACAACGGGGTAGTTGTTACACCATTCATGCAGGTCGCTACTTATGCGACAAGGAATCTCGTTACCTTAAGACAGTTAGAGTTACTGCCGCCGTTTACTGGGGCTTCTATTCAAAGCTAATCACACTTCTCATTCCAACCTTCCAGCACAGGGCAGGTTTCAGACTCTATACATTGTGTTACCACTTAGCAGAGTCCTGTGTTTTTAATAAACAATCGCTATCCCCTAGTATGTGCCACTTTCCTAATTCATAGGAGCGCACCCCTTCTCCTGAAGTTACGGGGCCATTTTGCTGACTCCAAAGTCATATTTCCCAAAGTAGTATAATTATGACTCCATAGGGAAAACTGAAATCATTCATAACTCCAAAGTGAGTTTTCCCCCCAAAAAAAATTAGATCTCCTTTTATTAATTATATTATTTAATATGAACGATTTCAGTTTGATTATTTTTAACCAAATATATTTCTGATGTTTGGATTGTGCTTCACAGGATAAAATACCTTTGTACAACCTCCAGTCGTTATGTAAGCGGTGTAATTAATTACTTAATAGGATTGATTACTTTTATTGTTTGATGTTTTTTAAATAGACCCTGCTTACTTATCTCATTATAGTGTTGTAGAATTGATAATGAACAAAATCCTTAGGGGTATGGCACTTCGACCTTTGGTGGCAATGAACCAGAGTCTCACAAATACAAGGAAGAGCCTTAATTTCCCTTTGATGTGAATCAATCACATATAGAAATTTCAGCTGACGCAATAAAAAACAGATGTAGGAAACTGCTTGAAGTTGTAAGAGAAGGAGATGAACTTCCCTCAAGGATGGCTAAAACGTTGTCGGTTATTATTTCATGGATTAGGATGATATCGAGGGATCCTAATATATATGCATAGAAGAGTTTTATTTTTTATCTACAATTCAGAAGGAACTTCTAAAAAGTATAAAGATTCTGCAACATACCACAATAAAAGACATTGGTGAAAACACTGAAAAGAATTTGTGGAACATACTGGACCCGGATAATAAAGTGATGAACCAACAGTTCAGAATAAGGATTTGGCTTATAGAATACCTTTTCGAAAGCAGTGAAATTATTGAGATCCATATTCAGTAAAAAGACTATTAAAATCATCAATAAAAAAACAAGGGTGGCCTAAAATTCCGGGTTTTTCCGTAATTTGCAGGCAATGAGTGATCTTGCACGAAGCCTAAAAATTCAAGGTCAGTGAAGCTTTTGACAACAATGTGATGCTTTTGGCAAAGTCACAGAATTGGGTCGCCATACTCTTGATTTTGTGTACTAAAACTAGTTGACCGTTTTTATGCATACTCTTAAATTGAATTATATTGTTACTGGTCCTATTTCTTATCTCCACAGACTAAATGGTATGAAAAATCCTACATTTTCTTCAGCTTCTCTATGTAAAGCTATTACCTTTACTCATTTTTTGCATGCTTGCTTCTTATTGTAAAATCTATCGGTTTGAATTATGAATGTTGGGTTTATCTTATGCTACAAATATCATCATATAAATTGACAGAACAATTTGTCAGGAGTGAATTCAATTTTTGAAATGTTGAGTAAGCACATTTAGGTGTTGCTGGAATTATGGTTTGTGGGTTATATAAATTGATTTGCTTATGTGTTAATTATGGTTTAGACCTGTGTCTATATAATGAAGGATAATGGGAACGGTGATGATGCGCCTGCAAAGCTGAGTTATTATACACTTTTTTTTTTTGAAATATGTGTTTCTTGTATCAGTGAATTTATAAAAAGCATACTTAACCAACTGATAATTCTAGGTCTATTTCATATTTTGTTTTTTTTACTGTAGGCAGGTATTTTAGGTAACATGCAAAATTTGCATGAGACTGTAAAGAAAACACACTTGGTTGTCCAAGTTGAAGCAGTGCGTGTATACCAAAAGAACTTGTTGTGTATATTTAATTTACCTAATCTTTTATCGTTCTTCAAATGGGTTTCTTGTTGGTATTTAGAATCATTAACTGGGTAAGTTTGGTTCTCAATTGCCTTTTTGTTTTACAGAGCAGAATTTGATAGGTACTGTGAAGGTGAACCGATAAAGGTATGCTCTTGTGTCATGTCACTAGCCTTTCGTTAGGTTCTGATACACTAACTTAACTAGTTAACTTAAGGGTCTATTTTATATCCTTAGGTAACACTTTTTGGAAATTAGCAACCTATACATCCTGAAATCACAAAGGCTGCAATGGAGTTAGGAGCAGAAGTAAGTAGGGTGTTTTTATTTACTATTACGTTTCTAGTTCTAATAAATGTTATATTATTCTTTCGTTTCGTTTGGAATCTCTTTTTCTCTTTAATAAAACCATAGGATTAAACCAACCAACACATAGGAGGAATTCTCCAACACATCTGGTCTAAATTTAAAAACCTTGATTTCATGAGAAAGTAAAACATTGTTATCATCCGCAATTGTTGTACTTGGCATTGCATTAAAATAATGTTCTGTCGCATGTGAAAATTTTGTAGATGCATTATGGCTGGATATAACATCCTAGTCTGTTGTTGCATTCCCTAATTCCAGAGATATTGTTTATTTTTGTAACGTTTTTACTACAGTGAGGTGCATCAATAACAACTCAAAAGTTATTGGTCTAATATTATAGGTTGGTTGCAGAAATTTTCTTTCTAGACTGTTATGCAACACATGTAGCTCAATAAAAAATGGGGTTACATATGTATGTTATTGTATAAGATTTCGTTATTGCAGTTTATAATATGTGTGATATTTTTTTTATGTTATCTGATTTTTTTTATATTATCTGCCGTTCGAAACATTAAACTTAATTTATGTATCCTCGGACAAAAAAGGATAATAAAGTGTCATCAAATGAACCATTTATTACTTAATTAAATTGTAGAACTCAATTCCAGCGAGGCTTTAGTTTAAGTTGTTGATGGAAGCTGAAAAAATATTCTACAATTAATCTATTTATCTGCAACTAATTCCCGTTACTTCTAGTTCCTCTTTTAAAATATCTTCTCAAACTTCCTCAACTACTTGTAGTAACCTCTGGAAGAACTGGCTCCCTTCTACAATGATGTTGCTACATGAATTTTGCTTTTTTGGCGAACAATAAACACCATAAAATCCCATGAAAGTTGGATTGAAATAGTGGCAAGGAAGTCATGCCTTTTGCAAGGTGGTCAAAAGCCACGGTTCCAGTTCTACCTAAATGTTATTTTTTGAAGCATTGCAGAAACGCTGTTGTAGTTTAAGAATCTGAAGATGAGACTTAAATAATAATTTGAAAATTTCGTTATTTAATTCCCCTACTACTTGCAAGCTTTTTCTCAGATAGCAAAAAAAGCCATAAGATGTCTTGCGGCTGATTCTTTTAGAGAGAGACTATCCTACGTCGACCATTAAGCTTTTGGGCTTTCACTCCTGCAAGTCATCAAAACCGATATTCTATAATGTAAATCAACTTCTCGAACATAAAAACACTAGATTAAGTTCAAAGTACAGTTAGTAACAAAAACAATATAAAATGCAAAATGTTTCCTTGGTTAGAGTCTCAAAGAAAACTCAAAACTGATTCGCCTAATCGCCTGTCGTCGGTTTCATATACAAAACTAGTTTTGGAAGGAACCACAAATTAAGAATATAAGAAATGTCACAGTATAGAATAGCTCGAGACCTTTTCCAAAATGAAAAATTGAACCTGCAGCAAATAATATACCTTATCTTTAACTTTTCAGGTTATGGTTAATAGTGAATGTCCTGACTTCCAAAACTCTATCTGCTAGAGTCTAGACTAGTCTAGACTAAACTTCAGTTATAAATTGTAAATTTCAAACCACCCAAAACTGTAGCATAACAAACTTTTTGGATTTTAAAGTTACGGTTGCAACAAAATGGTAAATAGGTTCAACGCAACAGTCATGATAACCCACAGTAGGAATCCACAAGTTGTTCAAGATAGTCATTTGTAAAAACATGCACAGTACTTTTGATGCGGATAAAGCAAAACTGTATCAACAATAACACCAAGTAAAAATAAGAAAAGAGAATAGACGGTTGGCAATGGCGTTACCAGAATCTATCGTTTCATCCTGCAAAACACTAAGGAAAAAAAGTGTTAAATTCCTGAAATCTCTACGCAATCCACAAACAATAAAATTAACTAAAATTCTTTAAATACTTAATTACATATAGATTAAGTTAAATGCTGAATCCCATAATTGGTGATCCAGATTTTCAGAAACCCTAATTATTTGTCTATCCACAAAATTTTATCACAAGCAACCTTAATTGGGGAAAAAATCGAGCAATTATTATACCTCAAATCATAACAAGGCATAATAAATCAAAATTTGAATAAATTAAACACTAACTTAAACTTCAAGGTGGCAGCAGTTTGGTGGTGGTGGTGGTGCTCGACACTGTTCAGCTGACGAAGAAGGACAACAAATAGGAAAAGTTGTTTTTGATTTGGCAAACATCTCATTTAGGATACTCCCTAGTGTAGCTAATTATGCATTTACCTTTCTTCAATTCTAATTAAACTATAAGGCAGTGATTAAATATAACTAGTCAAACACTAACTCAAAAAGTCTTGCAAACTACGGGCCAACAAATCAAGACAACATATTCATTTTATTTGAGTGAATCACATCAATTATCAGATCTATATCTAAAGAGTGGTTCAGACCCATTGTACGGATAGACTATAAGAGAGACTCCCATCAATTGTCCTAATCCATGCTTAGCACTCGAACCACTCTTCACATAATTGATTGGATTATTGTTGCAAGCCTTTCTTAGTTTAATCCATTCACTTACGTGCTAGTTTAAACTCAACGACTGGAAGCCAGGGCATTCACTATTAACCATAATCTGGAAAGTTAAAGATAATGTATAGAATTTGTTGCAAACTTGAATCTTTTGCATTTTGAAAAATGTCTCCAGCTATTCTGTACTGTGTCATTTCTTACATTCTTAATTTGTAGAGTTACAAAATAATACTTTCTCAGCTTCCATCAACAACACTAAGCTTCATTTAAACTAAGATTCACTGGAGTTTGGAACTGAGTTCTAATATTTAATTAAGTAATAAATGGTTCATTTGATGACGCGTCATTGTCCTCTTTGGTCCGAGGTTGGAGGTGTCAAAACCATAAATAAATTAAGTTTAATGTTTTGACAGAAAAATAGTTATTCTAAGTATTCAGGTGTAACTAGCCTTGTAATCATGTTTATAAGTTAACCCACCTATGTATACATCAAAAAATTGGCTGATACCCAATTATTGTATCCATGACTCATATAAAAATCCTTCGAACTATGATCTTTTGAAACATTTTTATGTGTTTCAGAGTTCTAACCTTTGCCAAACATAAACTTGGATGTTTTGATTTGGGTATGTGACTTTGAGTTCATAATGAATCACCAAGTTTTTATAGGTTATAACAAATGTAAGTGCCGCAGAGTTAATATGGGTAAGAGGGATGTCTCCATTGGTCATATGGAAACACAATTAACGTATTTTTCACCGCTATCACCAGAATGGGAACAGTATGCTGTTTGTATGAAACACAACAGAAAGCTTTTCATACATTCACTACACCACACTACACATATATGCACTATTTGAAAAACAACTACCTTTGATAATGGTTTATATCTTGTAAAAGATTTTCAATTACGTTATCTTGTTGATTTGTCAAAAGTTTTACCTGAGTATTAGATTATCAAGTAATGGGTGCATGCATAGTGGGAATCTGGCCTTGTTATTTTCTGTAAATCTTACCAAACAGCAGTACTGGTGCAGTTCTTTTTAGCTTTACTATGTGGACCCAAACAACTGGTTTATGTGGAAGTCCCACTTTGTCTTTTACAGTTTATTATATATTGATTTTCTCTTGATTTGGATTTGTATACATTTTTCAGGATGTGCTACTTCTTTTGAAGTCTCTGGTCATTAAGAGTACAACATATGTTGGTTACAAGCACGTAGCTAAGAAATTTTATTTGAAAATGTTTCAAAAGCTTCGTAGGTTCTTAATCTCATGTTCTTTCAAATTAATGTTTCAATTTCGATTTGTGTTCGAGAACTGAGACCTGACAACATTCACAACAGATTGAACTTCTTCTACTACAATTTTCTGATTTTCATAACATAAAACAAAACAACAAATACAAGTAAGAACTCATTACATGTTGTTGTTGAGAAAAATTCCACAGATTCAATCCAAAATTTTCTGCTCTATCTTCAGCACTCAACGTTAGACAGAAAGCTTCTTTCATCATCATCAGTAAAATAATAAAATAAAATCAGGCTTTTCAAATACTAAAAACAAAAAACAAACACAAATAACCAATTAAAGTACAGGGTTTTTGAGATTATCATTACCAGCAGTAGCACCGGGAAGAGCAGATTCAACATTGAGCGTTGTTGTTACAGGTGCAGTTGAACTTTGAAAAGGAGGAGGAAGAAGAAGAAGAAGAAGAAGAAGAAGATCTGAAGAAAGAAGTAAACAAAGAAGGAGAAGAATAAGGTGGTGATTGTGGTGGTGCTGCCTGTGATGGTGAGTGGTGGGGGTGCCTGTCTCTTAGAAGAAAAGAAGAAGAAGAAGAAGTGAAAAGAGAAGAGAGGCAATCGGGTGAGAGTGGTTAGGGTTACTCTGTTAGTTAAATGGCTAAATCAGTGGACGGCTAGGATTAAGTTTCATACTAGTAAAATCTAAGGCTGATATTGTTCGGTGTATTCCTTTTGGATTTCTGTCTAGCGTCTTCTTCATACTCAGTTGCAATAAATTACTGGAGTACCTCACTCAGCCCTTTCATCCTCACTCACATCTTGACTTCCATCGTTCAGCTCCAGTTAATTAGGGTTTAAGAAAAACACCCTAATGGGAAACTAGGGTATATTGTTGTGACCTAGATAGAATATCTTTTTAGTTTGGGAGGGAATTAATGGGGTTATCACTATCAGGTTCGAAATAATTTAGATGAGATTGAAGGAGTTGATCTTTCTCAGACAGGTATAAGCTATTGCCAAAGAGGTAAACTTTGTCTCCTACTCTGTTATTTTTTTATCTTGTTGTTCTTGTAATATCATGACACTTAATTAAAATCACACAAATTTAGGGGTTGCATTCGATTCTAGTTGCTTTTTATATAGGATGTGAAATGTGAATTTACTTGTTCATATTGGGTTGTCTTGTTTTTGCTGTTGGTTGTAGTAGAAAACATTTGAATAGAAGTGCCCTTTTGTGAAATTCATAATTAGATGCCCAATAGGTAATGGCGTTTCCGCATCCTGTAAGTAAGGCAGTAAACAAATGTACAAACACCAATTAGTTTGTCAGCCTGTCAATTAGAATTAAAAGGGAAAACTGGAAGCCATCAAAATCGATTGCATTGTGTTGCTCTTTCTAAAACCTCTTTCATCAGTAGTTTCTTTAGCAGGGATACCTAGGATGAGGATTCATTTCTGTAGCATGAGTAAGAAAAGTGATTGAAGGTGGAGTAGAAAACTGGAGTGTAGTTCCAATACAGAGTTGAACTGAGATCAAAGTGTGGTAGCTCTAATTGGTCACATATCAGTGTAGTGCTAAGTGAAATCTTATTTAAAGAGTGATCTCTTTTTCATTGCTTTTGATTGAGAATAGAGATTATGTAGGGCTGTTATTTGGTCCTAAAAGTCACTAGGACAAATGGGCTGACCATGTTGAAAGAGAATCAGAGTAACTGAATAATAATAGACAGCACCAATTAGAAAACTTTTAATATGCTGTAGGAACTTCTAACTTGAAATGTTTCTACCCAATAATATCCAACTTCAGACAAATTGTGCCTGTGTCCATGAGATACACAATAATCGTCCACTGATTTACTTGAATACCAATTTGAAGAGTTGAACTTCCAGAAGTTCAGATTCTAAACCACTAAAACTACCAAATTTTTAAAAATATGGAATGATGTAATTTTAGGTTTATACAATCAGATTACTCCTTTTATCAAAAGCAGTGACTTCTAACCAGATTCTTGAAATTTAAAGCTTTAAACACCAACCTTAGCTTTAAGCGGAAAATGCATTGCATATAAGATGCAAATTTGTCTTCGTAGAAACATCAAAAACTATCTAGAAACAAGGAAAGGAGGAGTAGTATCTTCGGACGACTATATGGGGTCTCTCTCTCTCAACTTTCTCATTCCCTAGGGCATAAGAGTAAAATGGCTTGCAAAAACTGTAGCAACAAAGTGACCGTGGCATGTTCAAGTCCAAAGGAAACAGTTCTTGTTACCGGAGCTTCTATACTGTACTGTACTTCTCTACTCTACTCTAATCTAATCTCATATTTGTACTGGTCATTTAAATTAAAAAATTAAAGGAAAGATCAGACAAGTAAGTGGGAGGGGTTTGATAAGATCAGAAGGAAGTTAGAAAAAACGTTTTAGTTAAGCGATGTCATCATTTCCTCTCTTATTAGATTTTGAAACCTAATACCAGCAATATATCACTTTCTAGTTTCTCTATATGGTTAAAGGTTTAGGCTGAGTCCAAAATAGATCTGTGGTCCAGAGTTTGATTTTTTAACTTAAGCAGGTCACTCAGAGGGTAAAAGAGTTCTGGCCTTGGTTATTGGTGCAGATCTAATGAATTTTACCATATCTTTAATGTTTAAGTTGAGCTGCACATACAATTCAGTGAAGAAATTTACGTAGTGTGCGGGTATGTATGCTTGTTTAGCGTAGATTTGTTACCTTTTGAAGCAATTACTCAAGTCTGGAGCGAGATCTGTATCTGATGCAAATATTAATTTGTAACGTGGTTGCTGCAATGTGCTTATAGAATGTGCATTGCGAAAGAGTAATCAATTGAATCTGAGCTTTGTTGCCGTGGTGTTTACGTTTAAATATGTAGTGAAGTTCATAGAACTACTTAATTAGGGCAGATGATGAAGTATCTTAGTCTGGAAAATCAATTTTCTCTTGGTTGCTCCTTTATAAGTCTTTGAACTGAGTGGTCTTCAGTTTGCTGACGTCTCTTACTTGTTAGGGTTTATCATGTTCATATCTAACTAGTATAAATGAAAGAGCTGTTTTCTCCCTTTCCAGTGAGTTGACCAAAATACCCCCACTGTGTTTTTCTGTCACCAACATATCGTCGTTAATATTGAACCTCCAAGGGGTAGAAATACCTATTGTCTGTTTCTTCTTTCTAGAACCCATCGTTCTAACTTCAAATCACATCATCAAGTACCAAAATAAAGAACACTTCAGCAGAAATTGAGTTCCACAAAAAACCATTTTCTTTTTTCTTCCCAATCTACTTTCTTTAATTCAACGAGAAGAATCGAAAGAGACAACAATAGATGAAGTTATAAAATTAGATTAAAGTTACAGGTACTCTGATTCTGTGTACTTATGAAATCATTGATTCCTTTAATTGTTTCAGTTATCTCATTCATGTAAATTTCCATAATGAGTTTGAGAATTTTAAGGGTTTCGGTGTATAAAACTCTATGAAATTCTAATCTCTAGGTTTAAGGGTTTATGAAATTAGGATTCGATAAGCTGCAGTAGTTACTCATAAAATTGAAAAGAACTATAATTGCAATAAAATTGAAAAATCTGCAGCAATGCAGAGTAATAACGAATCCAACCTAAGTCACCACTGGCAACACCGATCTCCCTTGCTGAAATGATCTACATTGTCCCTAATTGACCAGAAATAAAACAGAAAATAGCTGAGCCTTTGCCATACTAATGATCTTATTATTTGGTTTATAGGGGTTTAAACTAAATTGAAAATATTTGATTGCAGTATTGGTTTAAGACCAGAGAACAATAATCGTGTTTGGTATTGACCAGGATGAGGTTTGAGGTTTGAGATTTGCCGGGATATATCTGCTTTAGTTTGGGATAATTTGTATAGCAAAAGTTATTTGATGGAAAAACTCTCTTAGACCTCTGTATGCCTCGTGGCTTGCGATCATGGTATGTCACGTTGTTCTTCTGGCATGCTAAAAAAAGGACCGAAATTAGTACATTAACACCTTAATTGTGCAGGTTATCATTGAACTCATATAAGAAACTCGACTATCACCATACTGCCCATGTCCATATTCGAAGCATTTTGGTATTAAGTTTGGGATGCCTCAATACTTTTTGCTAATTTGAAAATGTCTACTCATTAAGTCTATAAATCTAAATTTTAATTTATGTATGTTGTTGTAGTTTTGTTCAAACACTCTTACTGATAATAATCAGTACCATTTTGTCTAATGATAATACCGATAATCCACATGATGAACAGATACAGACTTTTTTTTTTAATATTTAAGGTCAAATAGAGAATTTTTCTTTCTTCGATGTGTTTAGACAAATTTGAGTGTAATACTTAAGGTATATCTCTGTCTAAATAGAACTATAAGATGTCCACTAACGAATTTAACTTTTGATATTGATATCAACTTCAACAGTTGCTAGAGCTTTTATGAAGATAGCTGAGTTAGAGATTTATAAAAGGCATAGAAGTGCTACAAAGTTGCTTTTGCATAGGAGAAATCACGGTTAATATTTTTGCTCGTTCCATATGGTAAAACATCTCATAAAGCAAAGGTATTCTCATGCTTTCTATATAATTTTATATAATTAGTTCTCATTAATTCTTACATGGATGTTCCACTTTTGAATTAAATGGAACCAAGATGTAGTTGTTATATCGCACGACTGAAGAACCAAGACGTAGATAACCAGTAAAATTACTACTACTATCCACTGTCTAAAGAGTTCTAATGGTTTAACTTTCTCTTTATTTTTAATGCTAAGATAAAGAAAAGGAGAGTTGTTTCTTGGAAGTTTATTCTGTTCGTATTTTGGAAGTAAGATTCTGTTCCTTTGGTTGTGAAGGAGCGCACCTTTCTATCATCCGTCTTATAGATGTTTGAATATCGTAAATGTAAAGTTAATACTCATTTTTTGTTGAATGTCACATTGTATCTGTTTGTCGCGTACTAAAATGAGCAAGACTTGCCATTATGTTTTGCGGTGTACCATGATCTCAAAACTGTTTCAAATGCAATACTATTTCCGATGGTGATTATTCTTTTTAATTTTTCTTTGATATGTATTTGTTTTACTGTTTGCTGCTTGATAAGAATTTTTGATCAATTGGGTGGTGGATCGACTAACTAATTTCTTACGGATGTCATAAGCTAATATCTAGAAGTTGATTACAGTTCCTTCAATGGGATCAATCCATCCCTCGAGGAAGAGATCCCGTGAAAGTTCCTTCAATGGGATCAAACCATGCCTCGAGGAAGAGATCCCGTGAAAGTACAACACTTATTGATGCTTTAGTGGAGTGCAACCGCAGGCGCATTGCGCGTGCGTCTAGACTAGTTTTAATAATAATAAGATGGCCAAGAAGTAATTATAGAAGTCTGGGTACATCTTCCTCTTGAGGATGGAGATTTTAGTCTTTAATAATTGTAATCCTTAGGTGCATTTTCTTCTGTTTTTCCTTGTCTACTTTACCTTTTGGTTCGTGATTTGAAAAAATCGGTTTTAAGTTATTTTTTGAAAAAAGTTTATACGCTTTGATCTCTATGTAAAGTAAATTAACTTCATATTGAATAGTTAATTATTTGAGAGTAACATCAATCTCAACAAATTTTAACCTTTTGACCTCCGGTTTCTTGCAACTGCATTTGTTCTGAATAACTTCGTTTGTTCCTCTGTGTGTGCAGATAGAAGTTTGAAATCAGCTCTCCATCGCCAGTACGGTTTGCAGGTGACCATAGGCAGTCATGCAAACTGTTTCTCTAATTCGCTCATGTATTTTAATCAGGTCTCTCTCTCTCTCTCTCTCTCTGCGTGTATACTGTGAGCATCATCTGTTTATATTTGTGTGTGGTTACTTCTGTTCACCTTATCCTGTGATATTCTTGTAGTAAAACCTTCATTAAATCATCTGGAAGGCGAAGAATGGAAGTCCCGAATGGGATCCAAGTCAGTAGGGGACTCATATTACCTTGTGATGCCCTCAATTGTAAGTTCCGTAAATCTATGCATCGCTCCGGACTCTTTGCAGCTCTTGACACAAATGACAATTGCCCACCCATATGGGTTCCTGAGGACAACACTAGCAATTCACCTGAACAGGAACAAGTTTCCATTCTTAGCGGCTGGGCTCCTCCGAGACCCCTTTGGAGAGGACTATCAGTTTTAATCTTGGCAGGGCGAGTAATTATCAGGCTTCTAAAGGGAGAAATCCACAGAAAAAATACCCTTCAGCAGCTGGAGAGGGTTGGACCCAAATCAGTTGGGGTCTGTCTTTTGACCTCGGCTTTTGTAGGCATGGCCTTCACGATCCAATTCGTTAGAGAATTTACCAGATTGGGGTTAAACAGATCCGTTGGTGGAGTTCTTGCTCTTGCTTTTGCCAGAGAGTTGAGCCCCGTTATCACATCTATTGTGGTCGCAGGGCGTATAGGGAGTGCATTTGCAGCAGAATTGGGAACAATGCAAGTCTCTGAACAGACTGACACCTTGAGAGTGCTAGGATCTGACCCTGTTGATTACCTGGTTACACCTAGGGTTATCGCTTGTTGTGTTGCTTTACCAATTTTAACGCTGATATGCTTCACAGTGGGTATGGCTTCTAGTGCCCTACTGGCGGACGCAGTCTATGGAGTGAGCATCAATATTATATTAGGTTCGGCTCAGAGAGCTCTTAGGCCATGGGATATAATCAGCGCTATGATCAAGTCCCAAGTGTTTGGTGGGGTTATTTCTATTGTCAGTTGTGCATGGGGGGTTACAACTCTTGGTGGTGCTAAAGGTGTTGGAGGATCAACAACTTCTGCTGTGGTGATATCACTTGTGGGTATTTTTATTGCTGATTTTTTCTTATCATGTTGCTTTTTTCAAGGTGCAGGAGATTCACTGAAATCTTGCATGAGTTAGTTCTGTTCAACCTCTTTAGTTTAGTTGTTGGTCAGTTTGTAGTGTTTTTGTGTGTGTTCTGGCTCTTCAACTGAAACACGTAGGTCAAGTCCTGCTTGTAAATCTTTTTTCTGGTTTTCTGTTTATCCCTCTATAAATACTATGCCTGAAGTAGAATCTCTATATCACTTTCTAAACTGTTAATATTATTATAAGGTTATCGTCATGGTTTTCTTTTCCTTCTTACTTAGTCTAATGTGAATATATGTAAATCGCTCTACTGTTTCGACGAGGCTCAAGAAACTTCCTGGCAGCTTGTTTTCAACTTGAACACTGCCATTGTTTGTACACCACCAGTAAGGAAAAACAAGCCAGTAAACATCCCATGGGAATCCAAATGTTCCTTTCCATGTTTTCCACAGCTTGGTGAATATGATTCTATGAACCATGCCTGGGCCATGGTTGTTGATGCATAAACTGGCACCCAATGGCTTCAGGATTTTTAATGAGATGCAGTTTTCTCAACACCTTTCCCAATAACCCTATTATTGGGGTTGTAGACGTTGGATCATAGGGTTTTACAAGATAACAAAATATGATCATTTTGAATCCAACTTAAAATCCCTTTATCTTAGTATTTTGTATTGTACTTAGATTGCCCCTAGATTAATTAGTGTTAATTAAGTAAATTAGTTAAACTAATTGAAATTAATGATTGATTAGGTTAATGTTATGATTTCAATTTACGATTTGAGAATCAGAATGGAACTCAAAAACAAAAACAAAATCAAATTACACTTACGACTGGGAAAATATGAACTTCCAGTTGTAAACAACAACTACGGCTGGGTAATGCATACAACCCAGCCGTAAAAAAGATTCTACGGTTGGATTTATGGATATCGACCCAGCCGTAGATCTAACTTACGGTTAGCTGTTTTATTAAACTCAGCCGCAGGTCAAACAATTTGTGCTAGAGCCAGCCGTAGAGGTTATTTACGGTTGGGTTCTATTGTATATCCAGCCGTAAGTGACCCTAAATTTGTTTGATTTTTTCTAAATGAGTTAAGATTGAACATTAATACTCATTCATTGACGCTAAGAAGGAAATTTAATAACATTTTTTATTGAAGGGAATGATATTACAATAAGGGAAAAACATAAAGTAGAAACTAATGTTACACGATAAGTTAAAAATTGAAATACGAATCCTTTTCCATCAAAATATCATACAACTCTTGATCTCTGAATTTTTCTCCAAAGACATTCTTATAACGAGTCTTCGAAATTTCATAGCATAGTTGAAATGAGTTTAGTGAAGTTTTATTTTCTTCATTGTAGACGGTAGGATACCTCCTTCTTGTTTCCACCGTAATCGATCTAAAATTTTTACATCGACTATAGAGTAATTCGAATCTTTCCCTGATGCTTTGGTATGATCTTCCATTTCGATTGCCGTTTAACGTGATAAAAATTATGAAGACACGGAACCAGAAATTATCTGAGGGTTGATCTATGTTGATGTTTAACTCTCGATCATGTTGTGTTGTGGTCGACCATGCGCAAGCTATGGCAACATCTTCTCTAGTTGTGAACCTACCAGCTATGGGTTTGTTTTTTTGGATTATGAATAAATGAGAAGTATTTGTTGAGAAGAGAAACAATTTGAGAGGAGAAGTAAATAGGAGGTGTGTTTCTTGAGAAGACAAAAGAGTGTGCTATATTTATAGATGAAAGACCCCAACGGCTGGAAATTTTGAAAAATTCAGTTGTTGGTGCCTTGGAAATTATAGCTTTTCTAGAGAATCTAAGCTTTTACGACTATGAATTATCCTTGACGATCTACCCGTAGTCATGCCTCAGGGTTACGGCTAGGATAATGCACAGACCTATCCGTAACCAAAACTCAGGGTCGCTTACGGCTAGGTCAGTTCATAAAGCTAGCCGTAAACACTATATGAGGTTTTTACGGTTGGGTTTTCTAATAATCCCAACCGTAAAACTGAAATAAATACCATTGTAGCAAGTTTTACGGCTAGGTTTGTTGGCCGTATTGAAAACTCAGGGTCACTTACGGCCAGCTTTGAAGCTCAAGCTAGCCGTAAACCTGACAGAATTGAAATAATGACATAATACGGTTAGGTTTACAAGACTCGACCTAGCCATAAGTGACCCTGAATTTTTATTTTTTAACTAAATTTTGTGATGTTTTGCATTGTATTTGGAATCACACGGTAAGAGAACCAATTATCATTCATTCAAACTAACTAAATATCCATAAATCCATAAATCCATAAACTAAACAAAGTACTAAATATCCATATCCGCAACAACATAAGAAAACTTTCAATCTCGACCTATTCCTATAGCTTTACCACGACCTCCACCTCGACCTTGACCTCTACCTCGACCTTGACCTCCACCTCGACCTCTACCTTGAAGTTGTTCTTGAACAATATCTTCATTTGAACCTAAGCTAAATGAAGAACCAGTGGGAGTACGAGTAGGTGTTTCATAGCTACCGGATTCAGACTTATCTCTCTTGGAACGCCTCGTCTCTTCGTCATCGATGTACCGATATAGACGTGCAAAGTCATGGTCATCTAGTTTTTCAATCTTACCTCGCAGTCGTTTTTGATCGTCAACCCTCAACATTGAACCACCATCAATGCAACGGCTCACGTCCTTCACCAACCACTTAGCTCGCTCGACCTATTTTGTAAAAACAAATTGTCCAAATTTTAAATATTTGTACAAATTTTGAAAAAAAAAAATTAATACAGTAAGAAATATAATAGTTTACGTACCGCCATAAAAAATCTCTCCTTCCAATAACTTGATCCCTTCGATGAACTTGGATGATCCACAATCTTTTCGAAATATGGTATCGCATTCGCATCCATATTGAGCACAACAGGATGACCCTATATGTTGAACCATGTCAAGTACTTATCCTCGGCTAGTTTTGTGCCACGAATGTGTTCATACCCACTCATATCAACTTGGTTGAGGGCTTGAATGTGACCCTTTCAATCGTCGTCAGACGGGACAGGGTTGTAGACCATTCTAACATTATTAACCAAGAGCTTAGAGTTTCCCCTGTCCACTTTAAAGACCCCATCCTTATCGCGAAGAATTCTCTGCACAACTCCAATTTGAAGTAGAGTTCTATGAGAGTTGTAAATGACGTACCATGTTGGATGATAGAGTGGTCCGTTGTAGGTTGACGCATCGTTAAAGTCACGAGCATCACGACCATTTTCATCAGGTCAAACTCCACATCGCAGTCAGAGCGTCCAATTGATTCCTCATCTAAACCATCTTACCCTCTTTGTCCTTCTCTTGATTTCTTGTGAATGGATATCTGCCTCCATTTGGAGTAGGGAAACACCAATTTTTATCCTCCGTTGATCTCGTCAAGGTAGAAAACTGGTCGTAAACCCATGACTGCGCAAAACGAGAGTTTATATTAAACATAAATCAAATTAAAAACTGACAGCATTGGAAATAGTAAAACAAAAATTACCTGTAGAAGGCAACCATTCCCCGCAATTTGTGTTTGGTTCCACCTCGAAGCTTTACCGAGACTCTCAAGCAAGAAAGAGAGGGTGGCACTGCCCCACGAGTACTCTGCTATCTTGTTGAACTCCGGATTAAGACTGAGATGTTGCAAGAGTTGTAGATAGAAAGCGTTCACCATGTTACCCGTAAGATAGGGGAAATGATGGTGCCAAGTGCGTACAACAAGTAAGTTGTAGTTGTATGTCTAACCCTTGTATCATCCATCTCCTTATCCTTGGAATTTTGGAACTTAGCCCTTAGGCGACTCAAGTTTATCTTTCTTGCCATACTTGGCGAAACCATTTCACCAGCCTTATTCTTCTTCCTTCTGTTGCCGAAATTATTTTCTCCTTCGACGCTTCTCCGGCTCCTACTTTAAACTCTTCTTGGGCTTCCACCTTGTCCCATCCCATACATTCTTCGGCCAACTTAAAAAGATCTTCAAAAGAAAGAGAGTTGTCGAAACCCTTATGCACGGATTTTCCATCAACGGATAAGCCTGTAATTTGGAGGGCATCGTCGGGAGATAGTCATCTCGCCTACCGGAAGATGAAAAGTATCTATCTCGGGAAAATACCTCTCCCTGAAAGAGCGAACTGTAACAACATCGTACTGCTTCTGACATGTGGCTATTGCAGGCCATAATCCCGAAGCCTGTACAAGGGCTACCATCAGTAAGCTCTCACTTTCCAATGGCGAAAAACTCGCCCTTTGGTGTTTGAGTTTCGGGACCGCTGTGGTATGATCCTACATAAACAATGGAACAAACATTAATAATAATACATAAATATTTATCTTTAGATTAGATTAGATTAGATTAGATTATTACCAACGCCAAAAAGACCCTTGCCTCCCATGAATGTTGGTAACCAAATATGATGAAAGATCTATCCCTTGGATCACCCCAAGGTCTTCCATTCTCCTTGCCGGACAAAAAAACCATGTTGTCAATCACTTGTTTTGTTGTAGGAGATGCAGACTTCTTCTCTTTCACTTTTCCTTTTCCTTTAGCATCGGAGGGACCAACCAATGGACCAACATTTGTATCGCCCCTATGTTCTTCCACAATCTCATGTTGTTGTCGTTCTTGAGAACGCACAAGTACACGTTCAGTTACCAGTTCTCTTGGTTCACCAATAACAAGTGCACCTGGTTTCCTTTGGGCTGTAGCCAAATTTTTCTTGTGACAAGGGGTTGGAGACGGGTCAGCTCTTGGTACTACCTCTTGTGTTCTTCTCTTCTTCTTGTCCTTCCGTGGCCTAAGACAAATTAAAAAGGCATGATAAATACATATAACAAAAAAACATAGCTAAAAATATGAAAATCTAAAAAAATTGACACTTCAAAACAGGAAACTCAGGGTCGTTTAAGGCTGGGAAATGCTACTTACGATTGGGTCGAAATTGTTTACGGCTGGCTTTCCCAAGCACTGACCTAGCGTAACCATAAAAAAAAAATCAACCCAAACTCAGGCTATCTTACGGCTAGGAATGACAATTTACGGTTGAGTCGAATTTTTCTACGGTTGGCTTTTCCAAGCTAGTACCTAGCCTAAATAATAACAAAAATCTCAACCTAAATTCAGGGCCACTTACGGCTAGGAAAAGCTATTTACAGCTAGAAAGTGTTACACTACCATGCATCGACCTAGCCGTAACTACTACTTATGGTTAAGAATGTTAAATTTCCTAACCGTAAAAAAAACACTTATATTGATTTACGGCTGGGAGTTCATAACTTCCCAGACGTAAGTTGGAACAAATCAGGTTTACGACTGGGAGTTCATCTTTTCCCAGCCGTATATATGTTTTTACGGCTAGGAAATCAACATTTTCTAGTTGTATGTGGTTACGAAACTGTTTTTTAAAACTCTAAATCTAACAAATGTACCCTAATTAACCACTAAAATTGATAAACAAATGATGGATTTTTCGATTCATACCTTAAACGGTCATTTCTGGTGGATTAACATGAGATTCTTCTTCTTGTTCGTTGTTTGATTGATGGGGTGGCTCTTCGGGTACAGAAGAACTTAAATCATTGTTTGGTGGTTAATTTCTTCTTCTATGTAAATTGGCTGCTTGTTTTGCTTGTTTAGACTTCACGGTGTTCGTTTTATAGAAAAGAATTAGTCGTCGATGGATAATTTTTAGAATCGTCGATGAATAAACAAAGAACAACGGAGAAGATGAAATGGAGAAGTAGAAGACGAAAGATACGTCTAAAAAGAGAAGAGAAAATGAGAATAGGAAATGAAAAGTTTAATTAGATTTAGGTTTTTCTTTTATTAAATTCAGGATAATTATTAAATAAATATATTTTTAACCTTTGATATAGTTATTAGATCATCCCATATTCCTTTTTAAAACATATTAATCCACCGAAGCCCGATAGGGTTTTTTACTGAGACAGAAAACCTTTCGGATTGAAGGTTTTATATTCTGATGTCGTTTCACTCCCTCTTATCAAACTTTTCTAAAATTATAGAAACCAAAAAATTTATCTCTACTTTCGTGTCTCACCGTATAGTCCCCAACCATAACAGGCATTTCCAATCCCAGATTGGGATATTCAAATGTACAACAAACACTCAATCACTGGTTTCTGGATCAAACCCAGCCCAAATTTTTGCAACTCATTTGTCAAATTGTTCCAACTTGAGAGAACTAAATCAAGTTTACGGCCAAATTATCCGAACCTATATGCTCGAATTGTACCCTGGTACATTCCAATGGAACAACATTATGAGATCTTATGCTAGGATTGAAATTCCAACTGCCGCACTTCAAGTTTATCTCATGATGTTGCGTTCCGGTCTCTCGCCCGATCACTATACGATTCCCCTTGTGCTAAAAGCTGCTTGTCGGCTTCGTGATGTTGTAAATTGGCGGCTATTTCATTCAGTTGTTATAAAGTATGGGCTTGAATCAAATGAGTTTTGTGAAAGTGGTCTAATTAGTTTATATTCCAAGGCAGGAGAGTTTAAAATTGCACGCAAAGTGTTCGAACAAAATGTTGAAAGAAAATTGGGTTCCTGGAATGCCATTATAGGGGCACTTGCTAAAGGAGGAAATGCAAAAGAAGCTATAAATATGTTCATCAAACTACTGAAAGAAGGTTTTGCACCGGATGCTGTTACCATGGTTAGTATAACTTCCGCGTGCGGAAGCTTAGGCAACTTGGAATTAGGTCTTCAGTTGCATAAATGTGGTTTTCAAGCAAAAACGTTAGAGAAATCAGATATTTTGATGTCGAATTCTCTTGTAGACATGTACGGAAAGTGTGGTAGAATGGATTTAGCATATAAAGTTTTTGAAAGGGTAGTATATCGCAATGTATCTACGTGGACATCGTTGATAACAGGTTACGCAATGCATGGGTATGTAAGCGAAGCACTTGATTGTTTCCGGGACATGAGATTGGATGGAGTTCCTCCTAATAGTGTGACATTCATTGGAGTATTGAGTGCTTGCGTTCATGGAGGATTGGTAAATGAAGGAAAAAATTACTTTGATATGATGAAGCAAACTTACGGTATTAATCCTAGGATACAACATTACGGTGTGATGGTTGATTTATTGGGACGAGCTGGATTGATAGAAGAAGCTAAAGTTATGGTTGAGAGAATGCCTATGAAGGCGAATGCTGTAATATGGGGAGCATTAATGGGAGCTTGTGAGAAATATGGAAATGTGGAAATGGGAGAATATGTAGCAAAGAAATTAGAGGAATTAGAACCGTGGAATGATGGAGTTTATGTTGTGTTATCTAATATTTATGCAGGAGTCGGTTCCTGGAAAGAAGTTGCTAGAGTGAGAGAGAACTTGAAAAAAAGAAGAATTGAAAAGATTCCTGGTTATAGCTTCGTGTAATTGAAAAGATTATTTGGTTAGAAGAAAAACAATGTTTTTCCAATTTTTTGAGGTAACTAATTATTTGTTGTTGATGAACACAAGATAGTACAGGCTTTTATAATTAGTTAAAAAGAAAGTTGCTGAGGTCTCAACTGAACTGAATACAGGAATCCCCAACAGAGCCATAAGTTTGAAGTTACCCCATGTACAGGTAAAATATTGCATCACCTCCCTTGTTCAGGTACATGTGAGGGTAGGTCACGAATTTTTTTCCTAGTCCACATACTAAACCAAATTGATACAGTCAGAAATGTGCTAACGTGAGTTTGAGTCTTGAGCAGGTGGTAATGCAGTAGTATGTTGAGTCTGAGTTTCAAGAAGCTTGACCCCATCTCTCAACATCTACATTTATAAATTATGGTTGTAATGTGTTGTGCTTTATAGGTTGCGTTTGTGTTTGTCTAGCTTGTATATGTAATCAAATCACAACCCTTTCCTGTCCGTGGTTTTTTAATTTTCCAGTATGCTTTTAGTTTTAGTTCTTGTAGACTTGTAGTGACGTAGTTAACATTAGAGTCTACTGTTACATCATTAGCAAGAAATATAATATACAAAAGCGGTAAGGAAGAGAATTCCTTAGCTTGCCGCCCTGATTCATCTGTAACCTCTGGGCCAGATAGGAGAGTCAAATTGATAAACAACCAGTAGATGAAGCATATTTATTTCTTTTCTTCTTTTTCATTTGGAAATATATGAAAATAAATCTGATAAGAGTGCGTGCACCATCCATCCTGTGCCATTTGATATATATTCTTCAGGAAATCTATAGCTATCTTGACATCACCTTCTGTATCAACTTCAGCTAGGTCATAGCTGATGCACATTGGGCTTCTACCACAGAAACCTTGGCAGCTGCTTCTTCAGCACTAGTTTGAACTGGCACCATCCTCACGTTCCTGGGCATTTGAGTATTCTGGGGACAGCATGACTTCATATGTCTCTCTAAATTCCATCTAAATTTGATGTGTCCGGAATGAATTATCAAAGATAAGAGGACGAATGTCAGTAGCATGGTGTCTATTCCCCAATTCTATTTACTTGTGGTTGGAAGCTATAATTCCTATCACAAGGAATATCGTCAATTTCAGTTAGTGGCTTAGCCAATCAGCCCCAGTTACTGCCTCAACTATAACTGCTCCCATTTGCGTGGCTCGAGTGTTAACTTGCACGTTAGTCCTTAATTCAGCTTGTAAATCTTTAAATATTCACACCATTTTTTCCTGGTAAAAAGAATTCAAACTGTATTTTTCATGACATTATTTCGTAGTGTTACAAAAATGGTTCTGGCATCCTCATATGCACCATTATTCCTGAGAAATGTCAGTCATTGTGCGATTGGCCCCCACCATAAATGTCAGTCTTCTGGCTAGTAAATGGCCTTGGACCCATGATTGGTACTGAATTGGCAAT
>JAJJMC010007139.1:2583046-2655393 GCA_023531435.1 Papaver californicum | reverse complement strand
TGATTGCTCAAGAAACTCAACATGTTCGAGCTCTACTAAGCCTGGTGTTTCACGTTGTCTTTGCATTAAGGGATATTACTGGGATCAGGCTCTAGGAACTTGCTCAAGAGGTAAAAAATCGATCCACTTCCACAAGGCTGGGTTTAAAGGTTACAAGTGGAATATGCTCCTCCTTCTTTCTTGCCATAACTTTAACAATCATTGCATTAAGAAACTTCAAACGAATTAGCAATCAATCAAAGCTTGCAAAATCAAGATAAGATATGTTGAAAGCAAGCAATGGGGGGAAGTCCTCGAGGATATTCAGCTTGAAGGAGGTCAAGAAAGCAACTTGTGGGTTTTGTAAGGATCGAATCTTAGGGATCGGTGGCTTTGGGGAGGTATACAAAGGTGAGCTTCAAGATGGCACTGTAGTGGCTGTTAAATCTGCTAAAGTGGGAAATATTAAGAGCACAAATCAAGTACTAAACGAGGTCGGAATTCTCTCTCAAGTCAATCACAAACATCTTGTCAGACTTTTGGGTTGTTGCATCGAAGCAGAATTACCGTTGATGATTTACGGGTATATACCCAACGGAACTGATGCAGATGAGCAAGCTATAGCATATTTGGAGGTTAAAGATCCGAGTATCGTAGTTTAGCTCAACAGGGTCCATTTTGATAGGAAACGGGCCAAAGAACAGGACAAGGTAATCTATGATTGATTTGGTCTGAATTTAGCCAAATTCCATAGTTTAGGGTTTCCAACATGCATTTTTACAATTTTAGAAAAAAATTTGTTTTGTTAATAACTTCTTCGTTAAGAGTCCGTTTGGGTCACGTTTGTGGCATAGAGTTTCTCTTTTAACGTATTTTAATATTTAGGAAAACCTCAGATTTTGCCAAAAATAACAAATTTCAAGTTTGAATCGATTTAGGAGTTTTTTTCATCCTTTCTTGGCTAGCAAGTTAGAGTATTTCCCCAAGTTTAGATAAAAGTCTTCACTATATTTTTTAAACGGTTGAATTCGATTAATAAATTTTCTTTATTAAACTTTGCTCAAGTTTAATCGATTTTTATCTATAGTTGGAAAACCGAAGTCTAGATATTAATTATCGTTCATAGTCGGTGTTCCTAGAAATACTTAAAACCTGAACGGAACTTTTTTTTTCTTTTTGTTCGTTATTATCCGCTGCATCAGGAACCTCCATGATCATCTACGGCGCAAGTTTTCTTCATTTCTGAACTGGAAAACAAGGCTGAAAATCAGTTTGCAAACTGCTGAAGCATTGAGCTACTTACACTCATCATCTTACACACCCATTTATCATATAGATGTTAAATCAACCAATATCCTATTAGATGAGAATATGAATGCAAAAGTGGCAGATTTTGGGCTCTCCCGATTAGTTGTGCCTGGGTTGAGCCATGTTTCAACTTGTGCACAGCGAACACTAGGATCCTGAATATTATAGAAACTACCGGTTAACCGATAAAAGCGATGTTTATAGTTACGGAGTTGTATTACTTGAACTCCTTACTTCCCAGAAAGTTATCGATTTCACACGAGATCAAGATGACATAAACCTAGCAGTATATGTGAACAGACTAGTCAGTAGTGATGCAATGATGGAGGTTGTCGACAGTAAGTTGCTGGATAATGAGCCTTACACTACCACACTGACAAGAAGGAAAAGATCAACTCACCATGGAAGGTGCTCACTGCTTTGTTGGCTTCCTCAGAAGTAGAGTAGCAAACAATCCAAAGCCCCAACATATTCCCTTGTCATCACGCATCAGCTTTACAGAAGTAATTGTGCCACACTCGCTAAAATGTTCCCGGAGTTCATCCTCATCTACTCCATCTTCAATATTCTTAACATATACATTTGAAACCTAATTTGACAGACAATATGTACATACATTAAAGAGGAAAACCCAACTAAAAATAATGAAGGATACATTTACAGTGACTACCTTATATTTTTGGATTTGCTCCTTGTGCTTTTCCTCATACTGGCGACATAAAATTTGGTCTCGCTCTGATCGCTTTTGAGCACGTCCGACATATCTGACCTTCGAACCTAATCAACATAAAACATACTGAATCAGGTTAAGAAAATTAAAAGGGGGGGTTGAGCACTATCCAAAATCACCAAGAAACAGAACCGACCAAGTTGTGTTCCATTCATCATCTCTGTTGCCCGTTTTACATCTTCAGGGTTTTCAAAGTTCACAAATCCAAAACCCTTTGACTTCCCATTATTGTCCTTCGTAACAATCAAGTTAGTAATTTTTCCAAACACGGAGAACTTCTCTTGGAGTTGTTCTTCTATCAATTCGAGATCCAGATTCTTCATGTATAAATTAGTATAGTTAGAATCAGGACTGGTAAAGCCCAATCACTTTTCTTCACGAAGGTGGCAACATATCTGCAGGTAGATGATTTATAAAAATAAATAAACATATATGAGACAGAAGCAACAAATATAGATGATTCCAGGAACAATGCAATGCCAAGGACCCAGCAAATATCAAAAAAAAAAAGGGAGAGTTAGAAAGAGATAAACATTGACACTAAATAGGGAATAGAATAGGAGATACATTTGTTTGCCTTCAACAGTGGAGACATTAAGCTTCTCAAGGGCTTCATTTGCAGATTCCTCTGACTCAAACTGAACAAAGCCATATCCTTTGCTCTTCCCATCTTGGGACATTGCAACTTTGCATGACATAATGTTACCAAACTCCGAAAACACCTCTTGAAGCCTCACGTTATCGATTGAATCACTCAAATTCTAAGCAAGAGTATCCAAAAACACAAAACATGACATTCAACACCCATCTAATCGTAAAATCAATTTACAATACTTACTTGCATCTATCTGCACACATGTCTAGTGTTCAATGAAAAATACACGTACCTTCAAACAAATTACCAATCCCACTCTTTCTAACTTCTGCATCACGATTAGACCACATAACCCTTATCGATTTCCCATTCAGTAAAGTGTGATTAGTCTTCTCAATTGCCCGAATTGCTATCCTCAAAAAGCACCAAAGAAAAACACAAAAATCAAAAATTTATCCTAAAATTTTACAAAAATTAGTCCTCGTAAGAATTCTAAAACAAATCAATCAAAGATATCTAGTTCTTTTAAGAAAATCAAACACAGATCATAAAATCAAACAAATCCTTAACACAATTCAAAAATAAAATAAAAATAACTGAATATTTTTGGATAAATATGAATACCATCTTCAGGAGTAATAAAATTAGCATAACCATAACCAAAAGATCGTCCAGTTGCAGAGTCTCTACAAACCCGAGCGAAGCAAAATTCTTCAACCTAGAGAATAACTCATCCAAATGTGAATCAGTCACATTGAAATGCAGATCACCAACATAAAGTGAAATGCAGGAACTTGATTAGTTGCTGCTTTTGTAGAAGGAATAGAAGGGGGAGGTGAAGTCTGAATGGCTGTCATTGTAGGAGTAGCAGCCATTTCTAGAAAAACCCTCTGAGTATATACTTTAGAGTAAACGCGTCAAATAAACAGAAGAAAAAAAAACAAAAGTAAAAATCTGTCTTTCTTCTCCTCTCTGTTAGCTTACAGACTTTTTTTTTTTTTTTAGGTTTAGGTTTTTTCTCTGATCTTACAGAGAGTGATTAATTAATGAAAGGAAGATATTAGAGAGAGAAACAAAATATATATACTCCTCCTCGTTAAGAAATACACCTATTTGTGTGGGATTTGCATGGGCGGGAATTTTTGGAGGAAAGGTCTTCTTATAGCATCTCCAACGGACGACCAGACCAAAGACCAAACCATATATTTGGTCTTTGGTCGCCAAATTTGAGGCACAACGGACGAGGTTAAATGGTATTTGGTCTAGAAAAAATATTGTTCGGGAGGAAACTTGGTCCCAAAACTGGACTAAACGTATATACACTCGCACGCTCCTCTGGTGCAGCGTAAACGTAAAACGTTATGTTAAGAAGACGTTCGAACCCAGACGTTTTCGTATGATAGCGTTTTCAAACACGGACACAGTAGTTGAGAGACGCCTGATGATACGCTCACACAAGAATGTGTCTGATGTAACACTACACTAACACAACGCTCGTTGAAGAAACGCAAGCCAAATGAACGTCTGGTTGAAACGTTCCACTGAAATAACGCCCATATATCAGGTGGTCTGTTAACAAGACGTCGGACAACAAACGTTCAATTAGCAAAGCGCCGATGAACCAGACGTTTTCTTTGGTCGACGCCTATACTTCAAGCGTTCCCACAGGATAGTATTCCCATACAATAGCCTAAACGTCTGTTTACTAAAGAGTTAATTAACCTATTAATAAGTTATTAACACATTAGTCTATAATGAAACAATGCCTAAACTTTAAGAAGTTATTAAACACTCTTATAGGGAACGTTCATTAAACAATGAAACAATCACAAACGCTTTTATAAGGAACGTTCACAAATAGGCTTCTATATGCTTAAACATACGTTTAGGCCATTAACATTCATTTAAGGGAATATTAGGCAAATTTAGGCAAATTTAACGTTAATTTAAGTAACATAGAATGAACGTTCATTTAAGGGAACGTTTAGGCAAATTTCAATATGAGCAAATTCCAGGTTTCCTAACGTTCATGTAAGGGAACTTTTCATATATGGGCGTTCTTATAAGGGAGCGTTTGTGATTCCGGCGTTTGACTGGGATGACGTCTGTGAGTAAACGTCTACACAAGACAACACTCAGTTTCCATACGTTCCCATATGACTACGCTTGGATAAGAGACGCTACTTTGGGTTGACGCTTAAACATACGTTTGGTTAAGACAGCGTATGAGTCTGCAACGTTCCAATAGAAGTGCGTCTGGTTCCAGGCGTTTCTTAGTGTAGCGTCCAAAATGAAGCATTACCCAAATCTACGCCCAACACCAATGCGTTACACCAGCAAGACGTCCGTTCCATCTAACGTTCAACTAGAATTACGCCCAATAACAAGCGTCTGGTTAGAAGAGCATATGAGCATATTTTGATCGAAAACCGCTGTGTTAGGGTGGACCAAAGAGCAAACAAATTTGGGTTATGCTCTTTAGTATGCTCGTGTCGTTGGAGATGCTCTTACTACTATGTGGAGTAAAAGGGTAGATAGGTCATTTGAAAGAAGTGAGTGTGGGACCCATTCAAAATTCAGTAGTTTCGTTTCGTTTCGTTTCGTTAACCAAATCAACCGTATGGTACGCTCTTTCTTCCGGGAACCCGTTTTACGGTGCTAGAGTCGCGTCTGTTCGCTCGTTTGTATCCACGCTTGTTTGCACTCCTGTAAGTTTAAGGACAGAGTTCTTTGACAAGTCGATTAAGATGTAATTAGTATATATGTGTAAGTTTACCCAATGGGTACTCGCTATTAAGCATACATTTTGTACATTTTACACGTCAATCGATTTATTACTAGAACAATGAATGAATAATGAATTTTGGTTTTGTTTCGGTGAAGAGAATACTGAATTTAGTTAACAGGCAATGGGTTATAACCTCACAACTCTATACCTCTTACCACTGAAACCTCAACCAAAACAAAATGAAACAAAAACCCCATTTAAATAAATTTGTCTAAACTATCATTTACATTAATTCAACCCAACAAAAATAAAAATCAACCCCATTTTTAAATTACCCTTTACATTAATTCAACCCAATAAAAATAAAAATCAACCCTAATTTTAATCTTTATTCTCTCTCACCACCAACACTACCAACACCAACTCACCACCACCAACCAAAAACAACCACCATCATCCAGCAACACCACCACCACCAGCCACCAACTAACAACAGCACCAACCACAACCACCAACCAGCACCACCAACCAGCACCGCCATCACCCACCACCACCATCAACGAGCACCACTAACAACTAGCAGGTACACTACCAAAGAGCACCACCACCAACCACCACCAACATAAACGAAAACCAGAACCACCACCGCCAACAACCAACACCACAACCAAAACCAACAACCAACACCACTTTCACCACCAACATCAACGAGCACCACTAACAACCACCAGGTCCACCACCAACGAGCACCACCACCAGCAACAACGAAAACCAGAACCAACACCAACCACCACCACCACAACGAAAATTGACATTTCACCAACACAACTTATTCCAGATGAAAAAAAATGATGAAACCAAAAAAAGTTTCATCATCTATTTGGTTCCACCTTATTCCAGATGAAAAAAAATGATGAAACCAAAAAAAGTTTAATCATCTATTTGGTTCCACCTTATTCCAAACGAAAAAAATGATGAAACCAAAAAAAGTTCCATCGTTTATTTGGTTCTACCTTATTCCAGATGAAAAAAAAATGATGAAACCAAAAAAGGTTTCAACATTTATTTGGTTCCACCTTATTCCAGATGAAAAAAAATGATGAAACCAAAAAAAGTTTCATCATTGTTTTGGTTCTGACATTTCACCAACACAAAAATTGGTTTGGTTTCATCATTTTTCTGACGTTTCACCAACAAAAAACCCTAATTTCGACAATGATGATGTATCATTATTTTTTCATGATAATTTTCGACGATGATGATATGGAGGTGTTGGTGATGTTTGTAGATGATAGAGGGAGGAAGAAGAGGTGTTGTTGGTGGTGGATCTAGACATGTAGTGGTGGAGGAGAAAAAATAACGAGGAGGAAGCGATGGGGAAGGAGGAGGTGTTGTTGGTGGCGGATCTGGACATAGAAAGAGAAGGAGGTATTGGTGGTGTTGGTGAGGAGATGGAAGTGTTGTTAGTGGCAGATATGGGTGACAAAATTTATTATTGGTGAACATTAAAGCAAAATAAAAAGAGAGAGAGGTGTTGGTGAAGGAGACGAAGGTGTTTTTATGGCGGAGGAGCTACAGTTGCTGCTGGTGATGGTGGTGGGGAGGAGAAAAAGAAGAAGAAGAAGAAGAAGATGAAATGAGAAAAAGGAGAAAAATGAGAAAAAAATGGTAAGGATGACATTTAAAAAAGTGGTAAAAAACTAAATTTAACCAATATTAAAGAAAATGAGATTTTTATTTTATTTTTAATTCAAATAATTTTTGTTTATAAAAGATAATATGAAAGGAGTTTTTGTATGAAAAGTTTGGTCACCAAAATTTTTTATTCCATGTGTTTAGTTAATTCACATTTTATATGGTAGTACTTGTTTTAATATGTTTCTTGGTCGAATTAGAAAATAAATATTGAAGTTGCCTAACGAAAGCATAGTGATTAATGAAAAAAATTAATGTAATAGGTTAAATATTATAGTAATAAAAATCAATTTTAGCATGTGGCTTTAACTTGAGAGCCTGCACTGCGAACATGTCTTTGAAGTTTCAACTTGCCGAAAGAGGCATCTGTTATGGGGTAGTTATACAACTATCCTTTTCAGTTGGGCGATGTAAAACTGGAGGTGTGCAATGGTGAAGGGTGAGGTATGCAATGGCTATATTTGGATATAGATATAACATTATTTGTATCTTATAGCCGGAATTTTTTCAAAGCTATCTGTGTATGTGATCCATATTCAAACGAATATCAATATTTTACCCATAACCCGTACCTAAATATTTTTCGGATATCGAACAATATCCAAACAGAAAATGTAATAAAATAATTAATTAAATTATTTTGTTCTTGTTATATAAAATCAATTATATATAACAAATATATAAGATAAGCAAAAATATAATTTATTTAAAAATTTCAATTAGTTTTTGAAAAAGGTAAGAAAAATGAGAAATTAAATGTAGTAGATGAATTATAATGTACACAATAAATATATATCTGTATAAAATTTTCGGACCGGATACTTTCACATCCTTATCCGTATCCAAAACCTTATATTTTGTGTACTAAATTCGGAGTACTCGAATAAAGAATTTGGATAATTTACAATTTTACGGATACAAGTTTAGCCGGATTTCGGATGTCCATTGCCACCCTTAACAACGGCATATATATCGGGTTGTCCGATCCATTTACTTGGTTATGTCCGGCAGGACAGACCTGATCATAAAGTATTTACGAAATATTTTCACTTTTTTGTTGTGAATGTTATGAATTCTTCCTAGTAGCTAGTTTTGAGTTGTAATGCAAATTTTAGTCATGAGGTAGTTTGGTCACATGGAAGATTAGGCTCAAGGCAGGGATGGGCCTAGTAAGGGTCTAACTGAGGCTATTGCACGTCTCTGTTTTTGGCCTAACAAGATTTACTATGAAAATTTTTGTTAAATTTTAGGTTTAGCCTACCTAAAGGTGTAATTTAGCCAATGTAGACTTTGTCTAAGTAACTTTTAGCTCACGCTATGAGAGAATTAAAATTTAAATCATGCTTAAAGAAAATAACCTTTTTCCTTTCAACACATTTTTCTCTTATTTTTCTTATACACTATAAATTTCATTCTTAATCACATGAGATATTTTGGGCCATAAGGCGAATTTTGGGTCACTTGACAAAATTTATCTCGGGCTAATATTTAGTCACGAGAAAAATTATGTGTTATATGGGACATTTAAGATAGAGATATTTATTTTTAGAGGGAAGAAGAATGAGAGAATTCTTTTAATACCCTAGAAATTTAGGTTTTTCAAACAAAATGAGTGATTTTAAAGAGATTTTTGAGGTAGTTGAAATCTCATCTCAAAAATCAGACGAAGTATTCAAACCCCATGACAACGATCCTGTTATGGTTGATTTCTTAAATGGTCAAAAAAATTTAACTCAAACTCAACCTTCTTATGGAACTTATTATGAACTAAATGAAGAATCAAGCCAAGCAAATGAAGAATTACATGCTCAATAGTCAGGTATACCTCTAACTTAACTCGATTAGAAATTTTATTTTTTATAATCGTTTAAAGTACGTATAAAGTTCAATTTTTATGCATTTTTCTTACCCAAATACGGCCATATTTGACGTGATATTTCCATCTGAAACCATACCTACTGCTAGAAATTCATGAACTTCTAGTTGTACCTAGGTAAAGATTAAAGAATTCACAATCGTACAATGTATACGGCTAGGTCTATAACGTATTAACCTAGCCGAAAATGCATGCATGGTATTCAACTCTATATAATGTGATCTCCTACGACTAGCTTTAATAATATTCGTCCAAGTCGTATACATTCCAGTTACATGAGTTTGTGAGTTTTTTCCTTCTACGACTAGCTTTAACAATAAGATCAGTCGTAGGAAATTTTTTCATACTTACAACTAGCTTTCACAGTTTTCGACTTATTCGTAATATGATTTTTATTGTGTTATGGCTTGGTTTCTCAATCGCATCCTCATATTTTAGTTTCCTAAGGCTGGATTTTAAAGATATCGACTTAGGCGTAGGTTACCTTTCGACTAATGTTGTGCTATATTTTTTTATGGATCGAACCTCTACCTGAACCAATGGATGATCAACCTACACCCATTTGCATTTTGTATGAGGATACAAGGGATACTATGCCAACAACTTTGGATGGGAAGATAAAGAAGACGTAAAGAAGCGGGCTCGATAACAAATGTTGAAAAAGATGTGTGTTATAGTTTGTAACAAGGTCTTTTATGACCCATGTAATGCATGGGATAGTTAATCAGTAGATTAATATCCGAGGATTTCGTGTCGTGTATATAATATACTCCCTCCGTCCTAGTTTAGTTGCTATATGAGGGGTGTTTTTTCCTAATTTAGTTGATGTAGTTTTTATTTTTCCATCTTTTTTCTTCATTTATCCCTAACTTGAAATCAGTACCTAATTTAGATTAATATTTGTATCCAACTTCCTAGACAACTCTCTTAAATACTCCTCTCTATCTATTTCTCTCTAAATATTCCTTTCTAAAAACTAGGGGTTCAAAAAACTAGGAACATCAATACTAGTCTAGGGTATTTGAGGGGAAAAAATGTTCTCTAAATACTTTCTTAATCTTTGTACTAAAACCTTACCGCGAGTTATAATTAAAATCTTAAAGACCAATATAAAACAAAACATTTAAAATTTCTTAGGTAATTCTAACCAAAATTTATCCTAATCGAATACTAAATTATTCATGTCTTCATGTTTTTCAGATCATCTACAAATTTATTAAATGAATGGAGGGGAAAATAAGGAAGAGGAAAAACAGTTGAAAATTTATAATAAAAAAAAACATACTCGAGCAAAATCCTTCCTCATCTAAGGATCCCAAATATTTCCATGGCCATATGTATCAACAATTCAAGGTTCGCAGTTTACTTAATGAAGAATATGGGAATGAAATACCAAAGTAATTAACCTGAGGTAAAAGTGAACGAGTAAGTCAAGACATAACTAATGAAGAGTTGGTGGTTCTTAATCGAAGGTTGGTTTTTTCATATTTAAAGAGTTTCAAATTTTTATCTTGGATTCTTTGTTTGTATAAATGATAATCTGAGATTGGTTTTTTCAATCTGTTGTCTTTTGCTTTTAGGTTTGTTCTGGTCTTTATGTTCTTATGAATTGTTCGCAATAGTATTTCTGAAAGCTGTTTCTAGTTAAAAATGTATTCTCTCATAGTTTTTCAGTCCTAATATCTAATGGAAGAATAACTTGTTTTTGTAGATCCTTCTTGTTGATCATGGAAAGCATCCAGTATTGGACTCTATTAATCAGTATGAATCTCTTATTTTTAGCAGTAGTGCCCCATTTAACAGTATTGCTACCCATCATGCAAATGATAGTCTATCTAAGTATGTTAGTATGATTATCCTTGTCAAAATTTTGTTTTTGCTATTACATCCATTCTACAACAATCAAACTATCAGGCTCTACCCAACTCAAAAAAATTTTTTAAAAAATTTGTTTCCCCCCCTTGGTGTGAGCGTAATTGTAGGGAAATTGGTTATTCCCCTGATTTTTCTCCTTTGACTCATAACTCTTTTTATTCAAATTTATTTGTTAACAAAGTCCTAATTTCTCTAGTCTGCAATTATCCTCTTAGGAAACAGAATATATCCTTCCCAACTTTTGGGGAAGATTTATTAGAAAATCCCGATTAAAAGAGAACTCCCCTTTACCTATTATCAGTATCTCTTTGCCTATTAGCTCCCATATCCTTAACAGTCAAACTCATATAGCTTCATCTCAAATCATCAGCATAACAAATAAAATGGAATCTACTTGTATTAAGAATAAGTCTGCTAGTTTTGTTAGAAAGACAATAGGTTCTTCAAGGGCTTTAAATGATGTTGTGGAAGATTGGTCTTCAAGTCTTTTTCGAAAGTTATTTTGTAAGGATCCAATTGGAACTGATGCAATGAGAAACGAGATTAACATCCTCTGGAAAAAATATAGAAACAAGGAGGTGTGGGCAGTGGGAAGAAATCTTTTTATTTTCAAAATGAATTATGTGAAGGAATGTGAAGAAATACTGAAAAAATCACCATGGAATATGAAGAAACGTTATCTAAACCTACGAAAACAAAAATAGTCTATTCTGACTGGACCTTTAATCATCAAGAATAGAATGTAAAGTTCAAAAATTTACTTTTAGAACATCAATCTGTAGTTGTTATTGATGAGCAATAAAGGAGATAGGGAAAAAGATCTCTACTGAACCGGAAATATATCGTCCAAATATGGTAGTATGATTAATGCCAGAATTGAGATGGAACTAAGCAAACCTCTTATTTGGGGATAATGGTGGAACACTCATACTGGGGATGTCGTCTGGATTATCTATCACTGGTAAAAGAAACCTCATAGCTTATTCCCTAAGTGCTATACAGTGGATCATAATGATGAGTTGTGTGATGGCATTACAAAGAATCCGAGGATGGCAGCCATGACAGATGAACAATACAAGCAATGGCGTAATATAATGATAAGGGAATTCTACAAGATATAAATATTAGGCAAGCAAAAAGATCCAGAAATCATGAATTGGAAAGTGTAGATAATCATGCTAGGAACCCAACCTTTTTACTCTATGTCAATGGTAAAAGAAAAAGTGACAATGATAATACTACTTCATACAAACTGAGGGATGATGATATCGAGACGGTTGGAGCTGAAGAAGAGATATTTGATGCTAAAGAGAACTTTCCAACAACGCGAAAAGGATCTGTTCTTTTAGTAATTTTATCTAAAACTTTATCTGTTTCAAATTATTGTTTATGTTATTGTGTTTTTCTTATTTTTTTGAACTTCATTATTCTATCTAATTTTCACCATTTGGCATTATCACTCTAGTTTAGTTAGGTTCGATTAGATAGTTCTTAGCTATACTTTTGGCTCTATTAAGTATAAAACCCATTTTTAGTTTGCCTCAGTTATATAGTCAGAATGAGAGCTATAGCTTGGAATTGCCAAGGTTCCAATGGGAAAATAAATAGAGATCATTTAAAGGACCTAGTCTTTTAATATGATCCAGACATTATTTTCATTTCAGAAGCTAAAGTTTGTCTAGAAAAAATGGAAAAAATTGTGAAGCCTTATAATTTTCCTAATAACAAACTTATTTCACCTAGAGGGAGTGCAGGAGGTTTAATTTTGCTATGGAAAAATGGTTTTCATTTTGAAATTTTTAATGCAGAATCTTGGATAATTAATTGTTTAGTGCAGGATGATCCAAGCAAACCTCTCACGTGTATGTATGGGTCTCCTTATAATGTTGAGAAGAAATTTCACTGGAACTATATTCTTAGTATCATCCAGAATGTTAATCAGCCTTGGGTGGTCACTGGGGATCTTAATGTTACTTTTCATAATGAAGAAAGAATAAGTATTTCAATCATGAGCAATAATTTGGTTGCCTCTACTTCTACTGGTTCTTCTATTACAAATCTTATTTTTGATGTTGGGCTTGAAAATATGGGATATAGGGGTAAATCTTTCATGTGGTCAAGAAATAGTCATGATACAGGGAAGAGGAAAGCAAGATTAGACATAGCCATAACAAATAGTGATTGGTTTGTTCATTTCCCGAATGCCAAGCTGCTACACTTACCTCAGTTAGGTTCCGACCATTGTCCAATTTTATTGGACACGAATTCTTCTAATGGTGATAAGAGAAGAAACTGGATATATTATCAATGTTGGGAAAGGGATGAAAATCTAAAGTCACAAATTGTTATCTCTTGGAATGAGCACTTTGAAGGATCCTCGGCCTACCAGCTAACAAAAAATCTAGGCAATCCAAGGAGAATTTTATCAAAATGGAATAAGAAGAAGTTTGGTCATGTACAAAGGAATATTCAAATGCTCCATCAAAAGCTTGAGGTTGTCCAATAACAACAATATAGTTTGGACACGGATATGCAGGTTAAAGAAGTCGAGAAGTAATTTGAACATTGGCATCAAATTCAAGCCGAGTTTTAGGGACAAAAATCAAAAAATGAATTCTACTTGGAGATTGAAAGAAATATAAAATTCCATCATACAAAGGCGAAGAAAAGCGAGAAATAATATTGTGGCTTTAAAAGACACAAATGGGCAGTGGTGATCTACTAGACACTTGGAAGATCTTCTTGTTACACATTATAGTGGGATTCATACTTCTTCTAATCCAGAGATAAATGATGTATTACTTCAATGCATCCCATGCACTGTTACAGAGGCAGATAATATGATGTTTATGAGGGTTCCGTACGAAGCTGAAATCTTTAAAGCTTTAAAAGTTATGAAGCCATGGAAAGCTCCGGGTCCAGATGCGTTTCCTCCGGGTTTCTTTCAATCTCACTGGGATGTTGTATGAAGAGAAATTATTGATACGGTTCAAAAAAAATTCACCACATGTTTTATCTTGAAAAAGTTAAATGAAACAAATGTCATTCTCATTCCAAAGACGAAAAAAAACAATTTCCATCAGATTTAAGACCCATTGTACTTTGTAACACCTCTTGCAAAGTAATTTCAAAGATTATGGAAATTAGAATGAGAAGATAATGAACTGAATTATTTCACCTCTACAAGCGGCTTATGTTCAAGGAAGGAAGATTTCTAATAATATCCAACTTGCACAAGAAGTTATACACACAATGAAGCAAATGAAAGAAGGAAAAGGTTATTTTGCCCTTAAGCTAGATATGTCGAAAGCTTTCGATAGAATCGAGTGGAATTTTCTCATGGATATAATGCAACAAATGGGATTTAGTGAAGCTTGGTGTGAGCTAATAATGCAATGTATTAGCACTACCAAAATATCCATTATGTTGAATGGTTCTCCTTGTCGGGCATATCATCCAACTTGAGGAATACGACAGTGAGATACGTTGTCATCGTACCTATTCATAATAGCAATGGAGGTTTTTTTACGGCAACTACTTTCAGCTGAGCAAAACAATCATATACAGGGCATAAAAATTACAAGTAATGCTCCCTCAATTTCTCATCTATTATTCATTGACGATTGTTTATTATTTACTACGGCAGATCTATATAATGTAAATAATCTTCTACAAATTATAGAGAGCTTTGGAGCTGCTTCGGGACAGATGGTAAACTTCGCTAAATCAAGATGAGAAAGTGAGTAGAATGTTGCAGCTGACACATATTATTTTTGAAACAAACCTTCAAAGTATGGCGAACTATATCAATAACTCAACTTTATCTATTGCGTGGGAGAATGAATCGTATATTTTAGATGCTTTAAGTCTTTTAACTGATCAACTTCAAGTGCATTTTTATTCCAAGAAAATATAATAAGGTGGCGGATAATGATAAGCACATAATTGCAACATTCTATATCCATATTTATAATAGCTAGACCTTTTTATTTTGATAATATATTTGATTTAGACTTTTTATAGGAATTACAAGTGAAATCCGATTATCGGTCCAGAAAACCGCTAAATTACGTGTTAAACTAGCATTTACGACAAATGATAAGCATTTACGACAAATGATAAGCACGTAAGTACAATATTCTATATCCATATTTATACTAGTTAGACCTCTTTATTTCGTTAATTTATTTATTTTAGATTTTTTATAGGAATTATAAGTGAAATCCAATTATCGATCCAGAAAACGGTTAAATTACGTGTTAAACTAGCATTTACGATAAAAACCACAACTTTAGCATTTCACGACAGAAACTATTCCCTTGAAACAAATTTATTTGCTTATTCTCAAGCATGTGAAGTCCATGTGGGTACATAATAAAAGAGTTGTACGTGGCCAGCTCTCCACCACATCTCGTTGGGGCACATTCTAAGAATCAGATATTGATTCCTTTATTCAAAACAGAAGAGACTCTCATTTCTAGCTGATGGAACTGTTGGTGCTGTGGGCGAGACGTAAAAGAGAAAGAGATGAAGAATTGAGAGTGGTTTTAAGAAAGATGGTGACGCTGTGAAGAAAAAGAAAGAAAGATGGTGAAGTCGGTGGTTTCGGTGTCAATCAAGACAGTGAAGAAATGGTGTCGAATGGGTTTTAGTCAGATTTGTTGGCCGATACTGTTGAGTTTCCGGTGAACTGAAATAAGAAAAAAAAGTGGGTTTGATGAATTGTGGGTTTTTGTAGAAGAAATTGAATCTGAGAAGGCAAAGAAGAGTTAGGTATGAGAAGTTTCTGTCTAGGTTTCTTAAGAAAAGCAAGAACAGATGGTCTGATTCAAGACCAAATTGCAGTTGAAGGAAGAAGATAGAGCTTGTTCTTGAGATGAGATCGAAGAAGAAGAAACATCGGGAGAGAGTGAAACTTCAAAGCAAGAAATCTGGGTTTCTGTCTGATTGATCTGGGTTTGTTGATACTGGGATTGGAATTAGGGTTCGAGTGATTTGGGGTTATTATGTAGACTGGAAATTGGGTTAATTTGGATTCTTGAGACAGTGGGGGTTATCATGGCCGAAGTGAAGAAGAAGATGGATCTGTGGGTTACAGAGAAGATGGTGGTTTATGATGGATTTGAAGAACGTGTAGAAGAAACTGTGGTGATAGTTTTATCTGTTAGTATCAAGAGAAGAGCAGCAGCCGGTGGTGGTTTGTTGTTGGGTTTTTGTTAAAACTGAATCATTGAGAAGAAGTCAGGTAGAGATGATGGTGTTGTTTCGATTAAAACAGGGAAGAATGAATGTCTGATAGTGGTGATATTAGTGTTAATGTGATTGGATGAATGGGTTATGTTTGTGAATGATTGATCATTGCAGGGAAAGAGAGAATTGATGATTGAAATCACCAAATTCACATGTTGGCATCACTGCTAGAAAATGCACATAAAGTGCTTGTGAAATTGCTTCAGTGAGACAGCCGTGAGGTGAAAAACGATTAAACTTGCATGTCAGTTCCACAAGACTTACATGTTAATTGGTTTAGAATCTCTTTGGGCCTTTGAGCTGTGGGCTTCTTATGAACCTGATTCGGCTTGGAGTGAATGGGCTATGTTCTGGCAGAAGTAGACTTGTTTTAGGAAAGGGATTTTATTCTTAGGGTTTGTGTAAGGTAGAAATCTATAAATAGAGGAGCACAATACCAACCGAGAGATATCTCCTCTCAACACAAGTTACGCTCACCTTCAGTTAAGGGTTTAGCTATTTCTTTTTCGTTTTCGATTTCAATTATATTTATTATTTTCTTAATCAATTTTAATGGCTTTTAAGAAAGCTATGTCTAGTTAAATCTTTTTTCTAGCGTGAGAGGATGAATTTGTAGAGATAGATTTTCTTGTGTTTCAAAACTAGGGTTTTTAACTATAAAAGCTTAATGTTAATGTTTTGTCTTTCTTTCAGTGTTTTACTTTCTCAATGATTTTTCATGTTCTATGTCATGCATAGTCCATCGTTTGATTAATAAAAGAACTCGTTGATCTTTCTGCGATTATCGTTTTATGAATATTCTTTGACTATTGATGCCACGTATACTTAGTACTTCGAAATTCTACCTTAAGTTGAGAACAAACAATTGTTTTTGGAAATTCTTTTATTCGATTCTTAAACGAAATATCTTTCGTGTATTAGTAGCTAGATTTGTTATTGTGCACGAGTAAAATCGATGCCCTTATTGATGAATGCAAGTAAACCCTAATCTACAACGGATTCCCGGAACCTTACACTTTTCTATTATTGATTTCAA
Organism: Papaver californicum; assembly: GCA_023531435.1. Lineage (NCBI taxonomy): Eukaryota > Viridiplantae > Streptophyta > Magnoliopsida > Ranunculales > Papaveraceae > Papaver > Papaver californicum. Next base: position 2,638,321 of record JAJJMC010007139.1, on the reverse strand, counting down.
TCTTCGTTAAATAGTTTTAATTCATTCCTAGCTTAATTATTTATATTAAAAATCTGAAAAATATCTTTAAACTTGAAATTTACTTAAATTAATTAGTATAACTAATACACACTCCTTGTAGGAACAAACCGTATTTGCACTTGTCTACATCTTTCGACATTGTGCGCTTGCGGCAAAACAAAGTCGGTTTTCCGACGCATCAAGTTTTTGGCGCCGCTGCCAGGGAGTTGTTTTTAGGTTTTGGAACGAAAACGAAAAGAAATTGAGCGAAAGATTTTGGTGATTAAAAGACTTGGAGTAAAGCTAGAACTAAAATAACGGAAAAAAAAAAAAGACAAAGAGTTTATTTTTATTTAATTTTACTTTTTAGGGTTTTTATTTGTTATTTTAATTTAGAAAAACTATATTAGGAAATCTTTAATTGTTTTTATAATTTTCTTTTATTTTTGGATATTTTGTTTATTTTTAAACCCTACAGAAGGGTAGTATTAATTATAAACTTCACAGGGAAGGACGACAATTACGATATTGTCTCAGCCCATTGGGTTCGTACACTGACACAGGAGTCAGTGGCCTGAGTCGACTACAACGGTTCATCGTCCGTCTGTTACGGGAGGTAAAACTTTATTAATCCACGAAACCCCTGCAACTGGATTTTTTGGACTCCTTCTTGTGCATATATGTTGAGGACTGAATACTGATCTATTTTCTAGTAAAGGGAAAGAACTGGCCATACAAGATAAGGACTCGGATTTCATCACCGCTTCCTTCTTGCCCTCTTTAGGAACACGTTACCAAACGCGAACCTAAGCTTAAAATTTTGATTAGAAAGAGACTGATAGGGTAACGAGCTTATAGAAAAGTCATTCAAAAGGAATGAATTGGTTACTCTGTTATCCTAACTCAAAGTTCAGGAAGATTTTTTTAATAAGATTTGAGCCTCCTTGTAACCCAAGGAAACGTTGCAAAAGAGACAGGGTTATCAAATCTCCTTAGAGCTTATCCTGTTTCTATTCGACTTAATCTAATTTGGATCGTTCTAAGAGGTTTGCTAAAACTGTAACTGGTTTCCTTTTGAAAGAATAGAAGCTAGTCTAGAAACAATCTAAGTGGAGCCATCATGCTTTTTTTTTGCTAGATTCAATAGGTTTGATTTGGTTGAGTCATCCTTGCTTGTGATTGTTTAGAATTCCCTTCCAAGTTTTCCGTCTGGTACCATTCTTAGTTTGAAGAGCGCCATTGGAATCATTCACGGGTGAAAAGTAAATAATATTTGATATTCTCGCAAAGCTTTTACAAGGTGAGTTATTGGGTAAATTTTGCTTTGTATTATGGATTCCGGTGATTTGGATTCTTTTATTGCATTTTGGAATCTTTCCAAAAGAGACAAGAAAGAGGAGTCATTTGATAGTTCATTTGGGGAATATCCATATACACCTTCTTATTATCAGGAACCTAGGAGAGAAGAGTGTGTAAATAATAATTGGAATTATTCTCATGGGTATGATCATTCCGGACCTTGTGAAGGTTATGATTATTACCAACCTTACCCAGGTTATGAGTCACATTATACTAATTCTAATTATTATTCACATACGTATAATTCACAGTATGAGAGAGATGATCAATCATACTGTGAACCATCTGCATCATTCTTATCTAGGATTGAACGGTGTTGTCATGACATGGTCAAATCTAGTGAGTTATTTGCGACTAAAATGGATGAAAGATCTTCTCAATTTAATAAAAAAAATTGCTGAACTTTTGCAGCGAGCAGATGATTGTCCTCTATATAATGTTTCAAGTTCTGATTTTTATGATTCTCATGATATTAATATGAAACCGTTAAGAACGATGAATCTTTGTGCTTTGAGAATGATGATGAACTTGACACTTGTGATTATAGGAATAAAGATACTGTTATGACATCTCAATTCAGTATATCTTGTTCCACTCTAGATTATACTGATGATTATTCGACTAATTATTCAAATGATGATGATGATTTAGGAGAACCTGTTTATACAAGGGATATTATTGTCGAGTTTAACGACTCAGAGACAGTAGATGTGCAAATTGATATATCTTATAATCATGTAAATTCTGAGATTCCTATCGGTCGCCTAGAAGAAGATGATAACGATCCAATTACTCATGAAACTGATGTTGCATTGAATGATTGTCTCACTGATCCAGCTAGTGCTTTTATAGATGCTTGTATGAAAGATGAACAGATTGATATTGGCCAGACTATTGATTTTGCTGAAATTAAACCACTATATGTATGTTTAGTTCAATTTGCAGATTTCGATGTTTTGATGCTTATTGACATTGTCAATGCATTGCGTCCTCGAAGGGATGATGAAGGTAACACAACCATCGAAGTTATTTCTGCGGACTTAGAACCTGATTTAGGGTACACAACAAGTGTTGAAATATCTCGACAATATTTAATTGCAATTCTTGAGTTTAATTTACTTTGTTTTACTATGAATAAGTTTACAAGTAGGAATCTTGCTCTTCTGAACCTTAAGGTTGAATTCACTTTATTTAGCTTTATTGGTATTAATCAGTCTAATGTTTGCAGGTTCATATTTGTAGAAAAACTTATATATTGGGATGATCCCTAACTTTTCAGACTTTATATTTATGCTTGGCAGCTGACTTTTTGGTACCATTATCATTTTGTTTGAGATTAACTACGGCGTAAGCAGGGAAACAAGTATCATTTGCTTCATGGGAGTCAACCCATCAGATTTGTTTCCTTCACCTTATCTTTTTAGTTTTTGATTGCTTGTTTCATATCATTTTAGGATTTCCCACCTTGATTTTACATTGGATGATTCAATTTACATTGAGGACAATGTAAATTTTAAGTGTGGGGGAGTGTTAAGCATATAGGATTCTTAAGTATTCACTTTTTAGACATAAAATTTTCAACTTTCTTGTAATTATTTGCATGAAACCTCCAACTTTTAGATACTTTAGAGTCACTTAGTATACTTCTAGCTACGTTTACATACGGAGTTCTTACCGAAATAACTGAACTTACAAGTATTAGAGAACTATATTCGGGGTGCTTAGTTGTTGAGAGGCTAGAGATGACAAAAGGGGACTTAAACCGCCGATGGCGAGTTCACTATTAAAGTTGTTGATCATTCAATACCCTGAGTGAGGCACCAAACCTTCAATTGTCCGTTAAGAGTATTCCATCTGCGCAAATTCCGGGTAGAATAATGAGCTACCCAACCTCGTACCATTTCAACGCTACTTTTTGATCTCTTGAGTGCTAATTCTATCAATCATGAGGGTGACATCAGAATTGCGAAAAACCTTACCTTGTAGTTTGATTTGCAGTTGGCACCATTCTATTTTTCTCTCGCCAATAACAGGTCCATAGAAACATATCATCATCAACAAGAGGAACATTACAAACTTGAAGGAAAGTTGAAGACGTTCAAGGTTTACAAGCAACAATACAATGAGCAGAATTATATACGTTGAAGACTTATGTACAAAAAGCGAAAGTAAGCAAAAGATGTAAGTTAGTGAAGTTCATGATATCGAGGCAATACAAGTTGTAAAGAATCAAGCGGTAAAGTCCTTATCCCACAGCTTCAAGACATTCGGGAAAAAAAACCGAAAAAAAATAATGATTATCACTTTAGTGTATATTTTCTTTTGTATTCATCCAATAAGACGTGGGTAAGAAGAAATCTATAAAGAAGTTTTAAGAAACAAGAATTTGAGCAGAAAAGAGTTAGACATTCTCAGAGTTCTACGAAGTTCAAGAGTTCATCATCCACACTTGAAGCCGAAGACTAAAGGCGTTTCTATGGGACACTGTGAGAGCGGTGTTGATTGTAGATTGCATGAGAAGGTGAGTGAGCATTCCCATCCTCGCATAGTGATTGATTTACTTTCTTAGAGATCATCATAAAACATGTATTTTTCTTCCCACGTTTCTAAGGGATATTCAGATATAATTCAGAAGGATTTTCCTTCCCACCATTCAACGTGTGTAGGATTTCTATTTTCATTCTTGCCTGTACACATGAGAACCATAAAGTGCGTATTTTGAGTGTCAAATATCAGAAAACCTATTGGTGAGGCAGAAACATTCGGTCGCTCTCGATCCTGAATTCTTTCATATGGTGGTTTTCTATTAACTCAAGAGTTAAGCATGAGAATAATGTTCTTTGATACATCTAACTTCTTATTATTAGTGTGCAGAAACTTTATGTCCACTTAGCTCTTTGGATGCATGTGTTCTCCAATTTAGAAAGTTGGAGTAGGTATTGTGGGTAAATCTCTTGTAAACCCTCATGCATAGTCCATCGTTTGATTAGTAGAAGAACTCGTTGACCCTTTTGCGATTATCGTTTTATGAATATTCTTTGACTATTTATGCCACGTATACTTAGTACTTCGAAAGTCTACCTTAGGTTGAGAATAAGCAATTCTTTTTGGAAATTCTTTTCTTCGATTCTTAAATGAAATATCTTCCATGTATTAGTAGCTAGATTTGTTATTTTGCACGAGTAAAATCGATGCCCTTATTGATGAACGCAAGTAAACCCTAATCTACAACGGATTCTCGAAACCTTACACTTTTCTATTATTAATTTCAATCTTCGTTAAATAGCTTTAATTCATTCCTAGCTTAATTATTTATATTAAAAATATGAAAAATATCTTTAGACTCGAAATTTACTTAAATTAATTAGTATAAGTGATACACACTCCTCGTTGGAACGAACCGTTTTTTTTTTGTCTACATCTTTCGATACTATGCGCTTGCGGTAAAACAAAATCGATTTTCCGACGCATCAGATAAACTGGCAAAGTTTAGTCGAAGGAATAAGATAACCAATGTATGGTATGATAAGCCTCCTAGTGTTATAGAGTCACAGTTGTCTTTGGATTTTGTTCTAAGTTCCAGTTAATAAATTCAATTTTTTGCATCAAAAAAATAAAATAAAGTGAACGGTGCTACCACCGACTGATATGCAGACTGATTATAAATCAAATGTTTTCATCATCATTTAAATAGTTAATTATCGTTCTCAGTTTTGGTAGGGAATGAAAAGATTACCAAGCTCCCGGCATAGATGTTTTTTGTTTCCCATTAGCAACAAAAATTGAGAGGTAAAAAATATTGTTTTAAAGCTATCGTTAAACATCTATGTAGGTAACAGAATCCAAATAATTAACTTGCAACCAAGTATGAAACACGTAAGGAAAAACAATATCAGCAATTTGATAATGGTGACTGGAACCAATAATTTGTTCGGCAAATTTTTTTCCGATAGCTCGAGTGCGGCAGAAAACCATGAACATCATTTCACAACAAAATGATTACAGCAAACAATTATGGTTGTAAAGGAATTAATAACCAACGTATCATTCAAATTATAGTGTCGAATTCAAAAAAAGAGTAAACCCATCTTAGTGTTGGATACACATTGGATTGAGATATCTTTTTATATATTATGTTGGTGAATATATGTGTGTCTTTTCTTAAGAGATGTATCTATTCATATATATTGTTCATTGAGATACATCTTCTCAAAATATTTGTGTGTCTCCATTCTAAGATATACATTTATTCATATATATTGTTATAGGACACATCTTCGCAAAATATTTGTGTCTCTTCGTAAGAAATATATATGTTCGTATATAGTGATATGGAACATATATTCTCAAAATATCTACCACGTGGCTTCCTAAAATTTATAGAAATAAAATATTTAATCAAATTTTGACACATCAGCACGAGGGTTTCTCTTTTATATAAGGAGTATTGATAGTCAAGTAAAATTGTATCGTTTTCAAATGGTTTGCGAGAGTAATAGGACATACAAGAGTCACATGAAAAATGGTTATGAGTATTAAGTAAAGGATGCGAGGAATAAGAATGGTTGTACAACAAAGAAAACTGATTACCCTTTCAAGCTTCAATTTCAACTCAATTCGGAAAACAAGTGGTTTATGAGTGTCGTTGTCCCAAGTCGTCATAACCGTGCAACGCCGGAGAGTTTGATCAACCATCCTTATGTTGTTAGGATCACTCCTAATAAAGTGGAGCTGATAGATATGTTGAGCAAAAAACACATTAGACCTATTGATATCCTTAGCAACTTGAAGGAAATAAACAAACCAAATGTATCTTCCTTGTCTACTATCTATAAGGAGATAAAAAAATTGAGAAGGGAGACATAGAAAGTTAGGGAACTTATGCAACAACTAATGTATTTGGGGGAAAGGGAACATTCCATGATAATCCTTGAGAAAGATAACAATGAGGAATTGATACATTTTCTAATGGCTCATCCGGAGTTTGTTGACTTGGTAAGATGCTTTTATCAAGTTCTTTTTATCGATTGCAGATACAAAACTAACATGTATCAAATGCTGATATTGATTATTATTTTTGGCAAACATCAACCAAGTCGCCATTTAGTGTTGTGTTTTGTTTCTTGAAAGACGAGACGGAAGAAAGTTATATGTGTGCATTATGAAAAGACGAGGGTACCAAGTACAACACCAATTTTTTTTTGTTTAACCTATATCAAATTGTTGATGGTGTTTTTGTTGTCACGGGAAAAAATTATAAAATTCTCTTTGATCTCGTATCAGAAATATATATTCTGTATGAATGGTCTAAGCATCACAAAAAATTAGGACTATGCAGACTCAACCAATGACAGTAGGTGTTCTACATTTATCCATGTAGCATGTCTATATATATATGTGCTAGAGGTTTACCTGGCTGAACTCTTAGTGTTTTATATATACTTAACATATTCACTGTATAACTCAGCATATATATTTGTACAATCACTACAACAAACTGACACATTTGTGACATTTTGTTTGCAGCATAGAAAAAAACATCATAAATATTATTTATGTGTGACAGTTTGTGTGTCACAAAAGTAATTGTGTTAGCTAAATCTCCAAAAGTGTTAGAATTGTTATTTGCTACCTGTTTATGTGTCGTAAATATTAATTTTTGAAAATAAAAATAATATAAAAATAATATGATTTTTAGCAACGTTTGTAAATGTGAAAAAATATTTTCTTAAAATTATTAATTAAAAATAATAATTGTTTACTATAATTGATGCTTCACAATTGTTTTAAATAATCGTATGTATTATTGACTCAAATCTATCACAAATATCCATTTACTAACTACGTTGTATATTCGTTGCGTATAATATCATTTTACCATCATTTTCATCCGTTGCAAATAAGCTAGTGCATCACCAACATTTTTCTATGTTGGCAAAGTTTTTTATTAAGTACTCATTGATGATGTTACAATAATAACATTTTTAGCCACGTGCATCTATCACAAGTATCTTTTTATATTATCAACAATATAGAATGCTGTAAATACAATAATTATTTTGACGCATATGATGCATAATAGATATTTTTTATTTTATGACGTTTTTATATGTTGAAATAATTATGTACTGTTCATAGTTTATATATGTCTCGATTACAATCATAGACTGACCCTTGACCAGTGTAGTATGTACCGGCTGGTACGGGCGATATTTCGTCGGTTTTATCGGTATCGGCTATCAACCGAAACGAAATGCATCGTACTGGCAGTACGGTATTCAGCCGAAAAAATCAACCGATATGTACTAATACCGGTTTTACCCGATATTTCCGGAAAAAAAATTATCCGTCAGATTAGAGAGTAATGGTGATCCAACGCTCCAGATTCGCTAGAGAAAAATAAATCCCATCATACGCTCTTCTCTCTTCGTTTCTCTTTTGCGCCTCCATCTCTTCATTTCTCTCTCCAATCTCTCTGAAGTTCAGGAACCACCATGGTACGTAGACTTTGTTCGCCCATTTACGTTTGAAACATAACCCCCCAACGCGTTGTTCAATCTCTGAAACATAGACTCTCTTCAATCTCTCCATCCCAATCTCATTTAACCTGTTAATTAGGGTTTCTCATCTTTTTCTTCTTCCACCTCTTTTTATTCTTTTCCCACCAATTTAATAGGTATCCTTCTTCCAATTTGTTGCTTTTTGTTTTAGTATAAACCTTTGATTAGATTTTCTACTTAATTTTTGTTCTCTTTAATTATTCACAATTTAGGGTTCCCTGTTTCTGTTTAAAACCCAATATATGATTCTGTTAAAAACCCAATATTTGGATGATGGTTTAGTTGTGTTTTCTGGTGTTTTCATTGAATTAAAATTTTAGGGTATATTATTGTCTTGATACAGGTATGTATCACTGTCTAAAACATATTATAATGATCCGTTGGGGAACTTACATTGCAGTTCGATTGAACCCAATTAGTCAGAGAACTTGGATCGTTATCTAGACTTCCTTAGCATTTAGATATATTACAGCGTCCTTTTGCAGTGTAACCTTTTTATTTATATGTATCATGTGGTGCTGATGTAGTATGATTGATATTTAAAAGGAAGTTTAATTTTCTTAGAATTTCTTATTACTTGAATTCTAAGGTGTCCAGAAATATAGTTACTATTTCTTTTTCTGTTGTTAATGTTTCTATATGTGCCTTTGCCTTGGGTAACGTTCTACTCTGAAACTCCTTTCTTGCATTTGGCGCAGCAAGGTATGTGTTTGTAGGAATCAACCATATGTTACTTCTAAATCTAATGTTAAGACTTATTACTAGTTGTTTGGCAGAGATTTGAGGTTTTGGATCATCTTTCAACTATGTTGTTTAGAGATTAGTTGTGGAAGTTGTTTTGCAGGAAGAAATTCTTGAAAACTTATAACTTGGTTTCTAGGTATCTGACCCAAGTAATCCCGATTTGGTGTACTGGGATTCGTTACCATTGTCTTTCGGATTATCATGGACACCAACTTCGTGGGCTGGATTTCGGTATTTATTTTTGTTTTGAGTTTAAGTAGAGGTGGAGCTGTGCAAGTGTTGATTCAACTGTTGTGTAGTTGTTGTTTGAAGTTTGAACAGGTTTTGTACAGTTCCTAAATAAATTGAAGTTCACGTCAGTTTTTAGTCACCTAGCATATGTGAATTGGTGTCAATTGTCAGATCTATTTTTTGCATCTCAAGTCTGAACTTTTGGGGTATGAGAAATTCACTGTGGAGATGTAGAAATTCTATCTCGGTGTCAATCAGTTGAATAGCATGGACACATCCATGTTTGTGTGTTGTTACTGAATGATTAGGGAAAAGCTAAAGTAGCTTGGCTTTTAGAAGTTTAATTGTTGTCAAAATGTAATTCTCATACTGAATGCATATCATGTTTAAGTTATTTTATTTATGGAACTGGCACTGTATCTTGTATCAGGTCATGAATGATGGTATCTGTTTTATGCGTTTGCATCGAATGGTAGATTGGGATTCTGTCTGCTGCTAGTTCAGTTACTAGTTTTTTGCTGAAATGTCTTTTATACGTATTTGATGTATCTGGCTAGGTGTTGGTTCTCACTTTTGATTTCTTAACTTCTTAGTGAGCTGACCTGGATTTGCATCTTCTGGCCACATGTTTGGACAACTTCAAGCAGTTGATCTTCAAAGTACTGAACCAGCACTTCGCGCTGGTGCTTTAATAACCCCACTAGTACTGTAAAGTCATTTTTGCATTAAAAGTTTCATATCAAGCTGTAAACAGATTGTTCCTGCTGACATAAATATCAATTCCAAGCATTTGAACTTCTATTAAGTTTTCCCTGTAAAAGTACTTGCTAGTCTACTTAGAAACTGATGTAATTCAGAAATATACAATTGTTTTGCTGAATTAAATGTTCAGTTAATTAAAATGTTATAGCACTTTAGACGGTGAACTTTGAAGTTGTTCTTGTTTCTCTTGTGTTTCCAGTTTGAACTATGTATGGAATCTATGGATCTATATATTTTGGATGAGTACTAGTTTTCTTTCTAAACTTTGTGAAAAAACGTTTGTTATAACGTGTTAAAATATATTTATAGTTATAAAATGTGAGCTAGTATTTTTTATAAAATTATAAAGATAAAATATATGAACCGATGTTTCATCAGTATTTGAAACCGAAATTTCTCCGGTATAACGGCGAACCAGTATATCGCTCTCGATCGGTACGAACTGAAAACCGATATGAACTACATTGCCCTTGACATAACTGATTAGAATGCAGTGATATGTGTATAACTGAATTAGAATTGAATGATTTGAATTCTTCTAAATATTGGTTTCCACAATAATGTTTAGTAATATTGTCCAATTTTGCTATTAGTGATGTTGCACAACTTTACTATATTTGCACTTGGCTTCATGGAAAATTTCCTCTCCTTGTGCTTTTCTCTTTTTTTTATTTTTTTACAACATAGTTGAAAGTTTATTCACTTCTTTAGTTAAAAATGGTAATATTCATTAAAATGCTATGTTAACATATCTAAACAATTAGCAACAACATTTTAGACATGAAATTTTACAAATTAAAAAAGGAAAAATCATTCTAGATATAAATTTTACAAATTAAACAAGGAAAATCGTTTTCCGTAAAGATTATCAGTTAGTGTCATCACACTACATCACCATAAAAAAAAAACTACAGAAATTTTTAATAAACTCTATTCTTTAATCAATGTCACTATTACCACCCGATATAATACCCTCATCTTCACTATCATATTCACTCAAAGAAGCACCTTCTTCTTCAAGTTCGTCTTCATCAATAAAATCTTCAGAACCTTCAAGATCAGCAGTAACAGTAGCTATATCAACTTCTTCGAGGGTGATATCATTTCTATTCAATCGTAAATTAGTAACTTCCTCATTGCAACTTGATGCATTTTCAGAATAATCTTGGACAATGTTTTCTGTTGTGCGGTGTTCATCTTGTTGATATGCCTCGTCATTATTTGGTTCTGGTCCAACCTCTTTCTCTAAAACATCATAAACATTCCGACGTTTAACACACTGAGCAACATGCCAATTGCCCCGCAGTTTAAGGTCCTTAAGGTAGAAAACTTGTTGCGCTTGGTCAGCTAGCACAAAAGGATCGTCTTTGTACCATGTCTGTGAGAAGTTAAGACTAGTGAAATGGCTATCTGCTACAGCATTTTTCTTTCTCTTGTCGGTGTCCCACCAATCACATTTGAAAAGAAAAACTTTCTTTCCATACAGGTAACTCAGCTCTAAAACATCTGTTAACAAACCATAAAAATCAGCAGCATCAGACTGGTGCTCCCCCTTTACGTACAACACCACTATTTTGTGTCCGCAAGTTTACTTCCCGGCCCCTTGAATGAAATCGAATTGCATTACTGATAACCCACTATATCGCACTACACGTGGACCAGGGCCAACTGCTAGTGAATATATTTCATCTGAAACATCAGGAGAATTCTCTTCTCGTAAACGATTCACCTGCAAAGTGATAAAAAGTTAATTCTAGTCCCAATGACCAGAGTGTACAAAGTCCAAGCAAGTATGGGTACAAAACCACCATAATAGCTAAATCCAACTAACAGAAAAAGCTTCAATTCCAGAACTGTGATCACAAAAGACCCAAAAGCATTGAAGTATGAGATCCTGGATGGGACCAACACTCAACCGAAAGGTTGCCATTTAGATCTGTTCATGTGTCTGTTTTATTGGTTTAAATATAATTACTTCTCCACATATGCAAAAAAAGGTTTCGTTCAGTTTTTCTAATTAATAAAGGAACCAAATCAGGCCAAGTAATTGACGAACTGCTATATAGTCACTATCCATAACTGAGAAGTAAACAACTTCCACAACTACTACTACAGCAAGTGTAGCATTTGGAAGAGTTTCCTCTAGACTTTTTATATCCAAAAGTGAGCACAGAGAGCTATGCTAGAGAAGAAGGAATATGCCAAGTTTCAGACATACATCTCTCTATAAGACAAGTAACTACGATACCAGCAATACTAATGTCAGCAATACTAATGTCTAAATATACCAGCAATACTAATGTCAGCAATACTAATGTCAGCAATACCAGACAAGTAACTATGATACCAGCAATACTAATGCCAGCAATACTAAGGAATATGCCAAGTTTCAGACATACATCTCTCCACATATTTTATGTACTAACGACGTTTTCATAATTATGATACCAGCAATACTAATGTCTAGATATGTAAAATAATCTGATTTAGTACTTACCCGTTCTTCAAACCATTTAGCAAAATATCTTTCATGTCTCCTATCAACATCACGAGGGTCTTGCTTTTCTAGTTCTTCCATATGTTGTCTGCATATGCAGAATATACAAAAACATCATTCTTTTAATTATACACAAGCATTGGATATGTAAATAAGTTCGTTGTAAGTTATATGCACTTACTCAACGTAAGGTAACAGCTCTTCAGTATTGTTCACAACATAAAATCTAGCTTTGCTGATATTCTCAAGTCTAGCATCATGATTTTGGAGCTCCAATCGGTCGAACATCATGTGAGAAAACACTCAGCCCCGTAACTTTTTGTCCCGAGCCACCATCGTGATTTCAATCTTCCCGGTTGAAAGGTGTTTCAATTCCATGTAGATACATAGAGCAAAAGGTAAGGCATTCATTATTGATGTATGCCTCGGCAATAGAACCTTCAGGACGTGCCTTGCTTCGTACATATTGCTTTAGTGTGCGTAAATACCTGTTTCAAGATCAGACATTGATTCCGTAAAACGCAGTGTAATAGAGATTTACTAATTGAAAGTTACTTGTCTTATGATCAAAAGCAAAAGCCAAGTCAGGTTTAGAAACATGGACATCATCTGATATAGATACTTGAGCAAGGTAGTATAACATAAAATGAAGGTAATTGTAATACTAATTACCTTTCAATTGGATACATCCAACGATATTGCACAGGTCCGCCCAGAATAGCTTCATGAGGTATGTGAACTATCAAGTGAACCATAACATCAAAAAATGCTGGTGGAAAAATTTGCTCCAACTTGCAGAGTAGTACGGCAACATTTCCATGTCTCTAGTACTTCCAGTCTTAGTGTCTTCGAACACAATTCCTTAAAGAAAACACCAAGCTCAACTAATGCACTGGATATTTTTCGGCAGGAAACCACGCAATGCGACAGGAAGAACTCGTTGTAGGAATACATGACAATCATGGCTCTTCATTCCGGATATCTTACCGTCTTTATCATTTACACACCGAGCAATGTTTGAGGCATAGCCGTCAGGAAACTTCACTGACTTCAACCACTCGCACAATACTTTTCTCTCTGGAACCGATAAAGTATAAGATGCAGGTGGCTTAATTAACTTGTTACCTCTCTTAATTAGATGCAGCTCCTTCTTCAAACCCAATCTTTCTAGATCTGCTCTAGATCTTATGGTATCTTTAGTTTTCTTCTCTATGTCCATCAGTCTTCCTACAACACTATCGCAAATATTTTTCTCCACATGCATAACATCAACGTTGTGTCGCAATTTATTAATCTTCCAATATGGTAATTCGAAAAATATACTCTTTTTTGTCCAATTTAACTCAAAATCATTCCTTCTTCTCTTTTTGGTGTTCGGTGCCTCCCAGAATCTTGCTGTTCAACGAGTTCTATCTGTGACAAGACATCATCTCCAGACAACTCCTTGGGCTTCGTATTTTTTTAGGTTTTTCCATCAAAATAAATGTTTGCCCCGGTTTCGCCAAGCATGAGTTTGAGGCAAAAAATGACGATGACCCATGTAACATATCTTCCGTCCACTCTTCAACCACATCGAACATGTATCTTTATTACAAACAGCGCAAGCTAGATACCCATGAGTACTCCATCCAGACAAGTTTCCATATGCAGGAAAATCATTGATTGTCCACAACAGCGCAGCATGAAGCTAAAATTTTTACTTTGAATCTGCATCAAAAGTCTCCACACCAATTTCCCATAACTCTTTCAATTCATCTATCAGCGGCCGTAGATAAACATCGATATCATTTCCTGGAGTCTTTCAAGATTCTCATTTTCCTTCCAAAAAAGTGCAATCATATTTGCATGCATGAATTACTGTATAACCAAGTCCAAGGTTCCTCAATAATTTCTTAGCCTCGTAGTAGGTCTCCGGAAGTGTCTCACCCTCGGGCAATGCCACTTTAATTAAATCAAGTATCATCTGGAATGATTTGTTATTCATGTGATTCATTATCTTGATATGCATCAACCTCATAACAAACTCTAACTTCGAAAAGTTCTTGCAATTTGGATACAAAGGCTCACAGGCATCCTTCAAGAGACTATCGAACATATCTATGTTTTCAAAACCGTCTTGTGTACCTGAATATTCATTGTTGTTTGCTCTGGCAGACACATCTTCAAGAAGTTCACTAATCCCAGTAGTTGTACAACCTTGTGTGTCATCCTCATCAACATCATTCAGAGACAATTTCATAATCTTCACCATGGTGTATCCAAAGGGTATAATTCTTGTATATGCCAAAATCTTGCAAGTGATCTTCAACCACCTGGATGTGCTTCAAATGTCTATTTTTGCATCGGGCACACGGGCAACGAGTCCTGCCCATGCTATCCGTGTGATCGCGAACAATCTTGATAAATTCTTCAAGACCTTTTTGATAATCAGCATGCAACCTAGATTTTCCTTGCATCCAACTCTTATCCATATTGTAGCAGTTAAATTCCTGCAACAACAAACTAATTAGACTTAGCACTCTCATAGGGAAATAAGAATGTAAAATAAGAACGGAGTATATATCAAGTTGAAACCATAAACACTAAGTCGCCGCTCGTTAGGCATCTTATCACAATAATAAGAACAACTTTAGATGAGTTCAACCTATGGGTATGTGACTACCTGCAAACAGTACCCTTTTTCTCTTGGATCATGCTCATATCATTAGTTTCTACTGTCCTAGCTACTGCATATGGTGTTCTCAATTTTAGTAGCACAGATGAGATTTGTCATTTGCAAGCACAAAAGAAAAGCATGTCAATAAGCATGGACATAGCCAAAAACAACAAGAAAATACACCAAACAACATCTATAAATAAAAGAAAGGTGTCCTCGATGCTACCAGTTAATTGGTTATTATTCAATGATATGCATTGCAAAGCCATATAAGCTTAATAGAAATTACAACAAGTTTCATTGAACCAGACCCATGAGAAAATAAGAAAAGAGAATAGATGGTTGCCAACAGCATTACCAGATTCTAATGGTTCAACTTCAGAAGTAAATGGTTCTCCTTCGCTATCTGATATCTCTATTTAGGGCAGCAGAGAATGTATAGTTTCATCCTGCTACACATTGAGCAATTGTTATACACCCGAATCACAAGTAAGGTATAATGAATCAAAATTTGAATACATTAAACTAATTTAAAACCAATCTTTAAGAATATAAATTCGCATACAAAACTGATTAATGAAGGGCCAAATAGGTAGTAGGAAGTAGCGGTCTTTCGAAGTGATGCAGAGATGCACAATTCACAAACTCAATTAAAACCTCATTCACGACTACAGTCAGAAGTCTCAAAACCCTTATTGAAACAAACCCCTAAAAAATATCTAATCTAAACACCGAATTGAAACACGTTAACTAACTAAGATGAAACAAAATTCTTAAAATAAAAACCATGCAACAGATCTAAGTACCAAAAAACTAAAAAATTACAGAGTTTAGTCCTTGCAGATTTACTGAATTGAATGATTGAGGTGGTGGTGCTCGAGCAGTAAAAGAAAGAATTTTGTAGCGGTCTTGCTGTAGAGAAACGACACTAAAATGTTAAATCCTTGCTGTAGAATTTTGGAGAAAAAGTTTATCTAAGTTTTTGAGAAAGAGAGAACCCTGATGGAAGAAAATAGTTTTGCTTAAAAAAATAAAAAACAAAATAAAATAGTTCGCGAGGATAACTTATATTGACACGTGTTGAGAACATAAAAAGAGATGGAATTTTACGGATGATCTTGTGACACGAGATGCACCCTTTATAGGTTTTTCTTTTCTTCACCGATTTTTGGGTGGGATTTTTTAACAACTGCGTTTTGGCAGAAATTTTAGAAATTTTACCTCCAAAAATTTATATCCGATTCTGTTTTTGCGGGAGATTTCCTTCTGATTTTATTAAGATAAATCTTATCCTGCGATTTTTGCGATTTTATAGTGTGCAACGATCGGCAATAAATTTAGGACGGTAATTTGACTCATCCAAACCCATCTTCATAGGGACCCGTCTTTATTGGGAAGGGTTTTATCCGTACAAATAGGGCTAGGATCGTGTATGGATAAAATTCGAAAATAGTAATACGTAGATGGGAAGGGGATGGGATTGAAGGTCCCCGCCTAATACTCGCCCCATAACTTATTACATTTAGGATTTAGATTTTTATTATAAATATTATTATAGATTTTGAAGGAAGTGAAAATACAATGACAACTTTTGGTAATATTGAGGAATTAAGAAATAAGAAGAGTCTTTATACTCATTTGTGGATTGATTATTCCGTTTATTTTTCGGTTTAAGTCGGATTTTATGAATTTAAAATCTTAAAATGTATTGACTAGATTATCATCATTTGTAAATATTTTTATTTTTATTTTATTTTTTTTTTTTACAAAGTTTTAAATATCTTTTATAATGTTAAGGATAATCCATAAAAAAAATCCATCCCCTATATATTTCTTACATCCGTACCCGCTCTAATTTTTACGAAAAACGGATATTGTATGGATTTTTTTAAAACATGGACGGGATGGGATTCAAGGTCCCCATCCATACCGTCCCCATTGTCATCCCTAGCAATAATGCATCGAGGATACGAAAGACAGAGCATATTAAAAGGACAAATAAATTTCTTTTTTCAAATCAAGCATAATTTTTTAGAGGACATGGCATGATCACACACGTGACACGTCCAAAGACCCTTTATTTAGTATCTTTTTTATAGACCGAGAAGTTCTAATCAACATGGATGTCAACATATTTTTTAATATTCTATTATGTTATTGTCAGTGTAATTTTTTTTTGACAATAATGCACATTTTTCCAGAATGTATCATTTAAACCGTTTTATTTTGAAATATTTAAACCATGTTTTGTTGTATTATCAATACCTATCAATATTGATTTGGTATGTTGGTATCATAAAATATTGACCGGCATTACTAATGTTGATCGATATAATCTAATAATACGTGAAACTACAATTATTCGTCGAGTGTTGAGTTTGTTTGCTTCATCTTATGGTTTTATAAACTAGATGATTGCTTTTATGGTATTTGGGTCTACGAAGAACCCAAATTGGATCGACATGAGTGGAATTTTGATGAAATCGAAAGAAATTGTGCGGAATTGTTGGAATATTACAACAAATGAGAAGAAAATTAAAAATTTAATTAATTTGATATGCTATGATTGCAACAAATTGAATGATTATAATTAAAATTTGATACTTCAATAGCAATTAATTAAAATTAATATAAAAATATTTAAAAAAAAATCCATCGAATTTGATGAAATAGAAAAACAAAATTGATTTTGAGGCGTTAGTACAATGAATACATTTTAGTCACCATACTAGATGACCACTTTCATGGTGGGGGACAGACGAATAACCCAACTTGGACAAATCAATGTAGTTATATAGTGAAATTGAATGAATTTATGGTGAAATTGTAGGATTAAAAAAATGACATCAAATTTGAACGAATTCGAGTAAAAATTGAAGAAATTGAAGAAATTAGAAATTCGATTCTTTTGAATTGAGGCGGTTGCATCAAATTAAATGATGATAATCAAAATTTGATACTTAAAAGATAATAAATTTAAAGCAATTTTGAATTTTTGGACATCAAATTTGAACGAATTCGAGTAAAAATTGAAGAAATTGAGTGAAATTGAAGAAATTGAGTGAAATTGAAGAAATTGGAAGTTCGATCATTTTGAGTTGAGGTGATTGCATCAAAATGAATGATGATAATCAAAATTTGATACTTAAATAATAATAAGTTGAAAGCAATTTGGAATTTTTGGATGAAAATTTGAACGAATTCGAGTAAAAATTGAAGAAATTGAAGAAATTGGAAATTCAATCCTTTTGAATTGAGGAAATTGCATCAAATTGAATAACGATAATCAAATTATAAACTCAATTCCGTCGCATTTTGATGCTGGTTAAACAATGTGTTAGAGGAAGAAGAAAGGATGTGTAGGATATTTTTCACTCACAATGATTTGGAATATTTGGAAGGAGCGGATAAGCAGGGTTTTCGGTTTTCAACATAAAAGTGTCTCGAAAATTATTTTCTTGATTAAGTAGACATTGATACTTTGGCACTGTGATAAGGATAAATTTGTAGAGTTTTTTACTTTATCTAAAAACAATTTGGTGTTGACGAGTTTCAAATTCAGGTCACTGGTATCATGACCCAATGACTTTACCACTGTACGATAGTGACATCGACAAATTTGTAGATGTTAGCAATATTCCTAGGAGACAACTTTGGATATGTAATTATTTGCTCACTATCTTTGTAATTAATTACGTAACTTTGTTTTTTTCTCAATATAAGATTTTTTTCATCGAAAAAGAAAATAAGACTCGATTCTCATTTTTTCGTCTTTTTCAATTTGATACATATGTCTATGTGTGGGAGGTCATTTTAATATGGTTATATGAGGCTAAAACGTGTGTTGTTTTAAATTACACGAATTTGAATAAGTTTGATCAAATTTTCATCTAACACTTCCAGATTGTTTTTAATTTATTACAAATGAGATGTCCAAATTCGATTACAATCACTCAAGTTGATGCAATCGCTTCGGTTTGTTGAATATAAACTCCATTTGCACTTCATTCACTCGGCTGCACTTGTATTTAAACCTTAACATATACCTCCGACCCTAATATAAATGCGGAATTACTCTAATCTTTTAGATTAAGATTTTTTTTTGATTTCATAAATATCAATCATCTTTCTTGTCTTATCCCCGTCAATCCAATGGGACCACAAAATTTCTAAACTATGTTTTTATATAGGGACGGAGGGGGTAGTACTTAGACAAAAATCCTAGTACAGGCAATCATTGTTTTAGGGGCAACTGCCCTCCTATGAACATGGTGATACTTCCAAAAAAACCCGAAAACCTTTTATTCTCTTTTACCTAACCAAGTCCAGTGGGGGCATGTGCCCTTCTGTAATTGTAATTACATATACCTAATTAACACAACTTCACATTTAGTATAGCCTGACTAAAATATCTTACCCAACAATTTTTTTTTCCGACAACAACAAAGACATAATTGTTACGTGGACAAAGATGGATGAACCACGTCTTAGACCTATGTCCCAACCAGTGTACGTGTCAGCTTATCTCATTCCACATACTTGTGTTATGTAACTTATGTCTACTAGTACAGACTACAGAGAAGCATTAATCAGCTGTTAAGAAAAGGTCGGAAAAAAGAAACAATGGAAGTCTGCGAGAGAAATACAGAAGGAGAGATGCAAGGCCTACATCACCAACAAAAACAATTAGCAAGACTTCTATCTGTTGTTGTCGCCAAAGATACTTCATAATCAACAACAACAATAACAAGCCCTAATTAATAAAATCACCAACATAACCACAATTTACGAAGAAGACAATTCAGCTCGTCTCGCCGCCATTAACTCACTTCATCGAACGATTCATTACCCTCTTAACTTTTTACTTCTTCCTAACTCTTATAATTTCCCTTTTCAAGGTTTCTCCCAGCTTTAAGTAGGTAATACAGAGTTTTTGAATTATTATTATTTTACTTTATTTTGATTGAATTGAAGTTGTTCGGTACTTGAATTTTTCTTTTATTTGTATTTAAATTGATTGAATTTTGATATTTAGCGTTATTATATGTGTCAAGTGATGTGTTGAAATTTGAATTTTAGGTCATATTCAGATAGGGGATGTGCTTCAATTGCATATGGGGGATTATGTGTTCTGTAATGTCCAAACCCTTCAATAATGAATGGAAGAGAAAACCATCATGTGGTATTGGTGGGTTAGTTGATAGGTTTATAAATTGGTCATTTCAATTGCTTAGAGATGTTGTTGTTGGAGATGGGAATGTTGAATTGGCATTGGAAGCACTTGGAGAGTTACTTAATACCGGAGATGCAATTGGAGTTGAAATATTACTATGTTTTACCAATATGGATGTAATTTAAAATTTATATTTAGAATTGAAATTATAATCAAACCAGATGATGAAGTAAAGTGTTCTTAGCTGCATCTTCAACAACAATGAACCAGAATGACCCTCTATTGGCATAGATACAGGGTGTGACTCTTGCTCTTGACTTTTTTGCTAGGATTTCTATGACCAATGCGTTAGGTCATGTAAGTAGTTAGTGCGATTGCATGAGATGGTGATTGACCAATAATATTAAATGTTCAATTATTTGGTTTCATGATACTTTAAAATGCAACCGTAGCATACAGATTTATTGGTAATTCATTTTTCAAATCTTGGATTGATGTTGCAACTTCCTCGAAAACTATTCAAGCAAGTTGGTTGGTGATTGGGACAACTCTCTCAAAAAATACTTAGTTTTGTTTATGTATAGTTGGTATATGTAACGTGGTGAATGTTACCATTGAACTTTAGTAATTTTTTCTAGATCATTTCTCAAAGAAGTGCGATTACTAAGATGGCATTATA
Source organism: Papaver californicum (assembly GCA_023531435.1). Taxonomy (NCBI): domain Eukaryota; kingdom Viridiplantae; phylum Streptophyta; class Magnoliopsida; order Ranunculales; family Papaveraceae; genus Papaver; species Papaver californicum. The sequence continues at coordinate 2,617,660 of JAJJMC010007139.1, read as the reverse complement.
CACTTGCTAACTTTTATGAATGCAATAGCAATTTCTCATTCAGATTCATAGGTTTTTTTGGTTGATTTAGTCCTGCCTCTTATCTAGATCTGATTGACTACTTGAACAAATATACTGTAGCTATCAAAAGTTATCTGATTTGCCTGTTTTATTCCATGCTCGGTAAGCTTATTGTACGTCTTATTACTAGACAATGTGTGTTTGTTGTTAGTTGTTGAGCTGCAGTCACAGTTTCGTTGATTGTACTAATTTATGTGTTCTGCGATGCTGTTTTCTCACTATTTGAAGAAAGCAATTCTAAGTCATTGTATATTTTTTTTTTTTATTCCCACCATGATTCTGCATATGCTATTTCGCTATTTCCCCACCCGTTAAGTATGTTGATGGTTTGGAACACATCATCCTATAATAGATACTCTTTAGGAACACCAAATGTGAAGGTCACATCAGTCAACAACTCCTAGGCCATGATGTCCCATTTCAAGATCAGGTACTTGTTTTATCATATTCTGATAACTATTTGTTGATTACTAGTTTTTCCCAAAAGTGCTAATTAGTGAAGATATGATTATTTTTTTTAGTCAAAGAGGTGCCTCATATACTGCACTTTATTATATATATGCACTGCACTTTATTATATATATGCACTTAATATTGTATTAACTATGAACATATTGGACGTATAGATTGTTTTTAACGTTTTTATTTTTATTTACTAAATATTCAAGGGCATGTTATAAACTAAATCAAAAGATGACCTATTGCACAAAAACAATATAGAGAGAAGAAGAGAGAATTTCTTATTACTAGATATTGGTATATATTACAAAGGAATGATCCTCAATTTATAGGCTAATACAAGAGAGGATGATAAAGACAGCATTAACATTAGGAAGTGATGGAACGCATTCTCATAACTAAGGTATTAAACCTAAGTTATTACGCTAAATGTGAGGGTTACCAAGAAGTGAAAGATGTGAAGAGATGGAAGGGGAGATGATAAGGTGGCGGTGTAAGAGGGGTGTAAGAGTGGTGGAATCCATCAAAGAATTAATTTATAACACTCCCCCTTGGATGATACCACTCTATTATGATATTTCGTCGTTAGAACCTTGCCGGGAAACCCAAAAGTGATAAAACCTAGACGAAGGAAAAAGTGTACAAATCATATCATAGTGTTGGACGCGTCAAATATTGCCTCATTAAAACCCTGCTAGGAAAACCCATTGGGACAAAACCAATCGAAGGAAAAAGAGTACAACACGTATAAATTTCCATCACAAAATACTGATGTTCTCCCCCTGATGATGTGCACCCAAAAAAGTATAGAAAGACTGATTACATAATGTTGATCTTCAAGTAGAATTACTGACCGTCTTTGTTCAAAACAAGATATAAGTTTGTCTTCAATAATGTCTTCAAATATCTCTTTAAGCAAATTTTTTCAAGTTCGTTGCCTCATCAAAACCTTGTCGGGAAAATCCAGAAGGAAAAAACCTTGACTAAGGAAAAAGAGTACAACTGTAGATAGATTAAGAAAAGGAGTTGGACATATATATATTGCCTCGTTAAAACCTTGAGAAGGAAAACCCAGTTGGACAAAAACCTTGACTAAGGAAAAAGAGTACAACTCGTAAAGTCCAATATATCCTCCAGCAGAAAGAAGATATGTCAGTTGATTTACTACAAGTAGCTAATCAGCAACCATCTTCAGCTTAAATTTTTTTTTGTTGGTAATGAAGACCTTTATGTTGCCATAACTTAATTTCAAATTTCAAGTTGAATTGTCTTTGTCAAATTCCCAATGGTTGATTTGTAGGATCTGATATATCTTTTATTCTTTGTAAATTCCTTTCAAACAATAATAGATGATCATCGTTGTTGCTGCAAGAAGGATGTTGTATCGTCTGACAATTTCGCAAATGGAAACTGATTATCTGTAGTTCATTACTTACAAGACTTTGGATAAACCGTCAAAGCAAAGATCAAATGTTAGAGGTACTACAAAAACCAATATACACAATGCCTCCATATTAGTGCTAATTATATTCACTACCGAACAATTTCAAGTATAACATATAAAGTTATACATAAAATCAAGCACAAAAACAACTTGTGATTAGTATGTAATACGAACCAGAGAGAGTGTTACATACCCGTTACCGAGATGAAAGTAGATTGCTATTACACAAGTTTTATTAGGAGGTTACGTACTTATCCATGTAAACATGTCAAAACTTTCTAAAGTTGACAAAATCATGGACTATTATAATGCTTAATAAGTTTGATACATGATTCCAAGATCTTTTATCTTGAATTCTTTCAATAAGGAAGTATAACCTGTGATAATCTTTTAGAAGTTTACACGAACGTTATCTTCGATAACAAACAATTATGTCAGACTATGACATGTAAAACTGGCAAATAATAGTTTCCCTTAAAATTCATCTATCAACGGGGTACACAATACTTATCAAAGTATTGGGTATTTTCAAATTATTTAAGAGTAGATGATGTAATTTCACAGATCTCAAGTGTCTGTAGAAACTAGATGCCACGAGTGGCGCTGTGCAATTAGTGTCCTTGTTCCTCTCGTCTCACTTTCATGCAAACTAATTAAGCATCAAACTTGTAACCTTCCGGGTTCACAATTTTTTATTTATGTCCAAAAATGTTTATTAGTGAGAGGACAACCAAATATGGATGCCTTTCACCCATATTAGTCAACCATACATATTGTCGATACTTCACGGCAGTTTCTCTGCGAAAAAGGATTTTGTCTATAATACATGTATGGTTGTCGCTACTCTGAATACATGTTCGACAATAACTACGATTATGTACGCGTATAAAAATCATTCTTTAATATCGACACCACTTGTCCACTTAGGAGTGAATTCCTCTTTAGGAGATAAATATGGCTCGGTAATTAAAGATCGTAGTTAAATAGTCTCATTGAGAACATTATCAATAGCCTCCCCAGGAGCACTATTTTGATCCAGCGTGATTGGCTTCTTCTATCAAGCAATATATATTATTATTTTATTTTATTTTCATCAACAATTCAGATGAGTTGTAGACGACTCAATTATTGTTAACTTATGGCATGCCCTGCAGGGACATAAACTAATGCCAAAATACGTGCAACAACAAATGAGTTTTAATTATTCTTCTTGTAAGAATAAAATGCTTCAAGCATATCATAATGAATGAATAACTTCTCCACCTTATACCGAATTGGTGCAAGAATTATGATGAGACCAATTCATGACGTTCTTATAACGACTGCTTTCCTCCCTCTAACGGCGGGAAGTCTCATCACATCTAGTATTATTCATGCAAAATATATTATGGGTGACTGACCTTGGATCCAAGAAGGTCATCCGAAAAACTTTTTTTTTTCTTCGGATTGTTCATCATAATATTACAATTAATAATTTTAAATCACTCATGCTCATATATGTAAATAAAATTTGACAGCGTATACTTTATCAGTGTGCACCCTGATTAGCATTTATTATAACGATAGTCATATGCTCTTGTATTGGTACGTCTACCAAAATTTGAGCGGGAAATTCCGCTTGATTGGTACTAATCAATCAATATGTCGGAAACGTTTAATGCTGTAAAAATTGTGCTCTTGTAGCAAAGAATATGACATATATTTTGAGTTTTGATAATAAAACCATTAACAAAAGTATAGATTGACGAGAGAAAAATAATAAAACCATTAACAAAAGTATTTAGTAACTATGGGCTACTTCGGGAACCCATAATTTTATGGATACTTGAAATCCAAAAAAATTCATAGACCACTTCTGGAGTCTATATTTATGGATTACTGCGGGAACCCACAATAATTTGGATTGCTACAAAAATTTATAATTTGCATGTTAGACTACTTCTGGAGTTAATAACATCTCATGGATTGCTTCTGGAATCTTTTTTTTTTTTCAAGACCAATAATTAAAATAAACAAAATAAATAAAGAACATACACAGATACAGTACCAACATAATTTAAATATCAATTTCGTCATCTTCGGGTTTGACGAAATATTCATTGCCAGTGTACACGTGGACACATTATTTGTAAAATAAAATTGTCTTAACATCAGGGTCATGTTACTTCAGGAACCGCGGATAGAGACATGATGTCACTTTGTTACGGGTCACTTCAGGGACCGACCGATTAACCGAGTGAACTTCTTTTGTCCATATTGTGTCACACTGAGTTCCAACTTCAGGTGGAACAGTCTTAATCCAGGAGATTATTATTGAGGAGGAAAAGTTAAAGTTGTGTTATCCTTCAAGGATACAACCTTTCCTCTTTGTAATGATGCGATCCGCAATTATTGGTACCTCAAAGCGATATAAAATAAAATAAAATAAATAGATAATAATCCGTCGACAAAATAAAAACTCATATATATATGATATAATTCACAATGTGCAATTTTAACTAATACATGGTATACATATGTATACGCATGAATCGATTATTTGTCTAAACAAATAGTAGATGTGAATATATTACTATATTCAACTAAATCTTCATCTTATGAAGACCAAAAGTTTGTCAACTCATGAATATAAAGTAAAAGATTTTGATTTTAGTTTTTCTTAAAAACAAGAAAAAAGATATATAGTATTTTACCTTATTGTGTAAGATTCATCACAATAGAAATTTGATCATCATCGTGGTCAATTGACGACCCGCTAAGGGGAGCTATCGTGCTGATAACGTGTTATAAACTAAATCAAAAGATGAACTATTGCACAAAATAAATATAGAGAGAAGAAGAGAGAATTTCTCATTACTAGATATTGGTATACATTACAAAGGAATGAGCCTCAATTTATAGGCTAATACAAGAGAGGATGATAAAGATAGCATTAACATTAGGAAGTAGTGGAATGCATTCTCATAACTAAGGTATTAAACCTAAGTTATTACACTAAATGTGGGGATTACCAAGAAGTGAAAGATGTGAAGAGGTGGAAGGGGAGATGATAAGGTGGTGGTGTAAGAGGGGTGTAAGAGTGGTGGAATCCACCAAAGAATTAATTTACAACAGGGAATAAAATCTTTTTACTCGTGGAAAACATCTTTTATTAGTCCGCAAAAAAAAAGACATACCACCAAAATTTTCATTTGTTCTAGATTGATTCCATAATCTTCGGATAACTGATCACGTTTCCCTAATATATTGAAAAAAAACCTTTTTTCATGTATAACAAAAAAAAAGCTCAAGTACAAAACCCTAAATCTGAACTTAAAAGAGGTAATTGTCCTAACCTTTGATTTTTGATCTTCAATTATTTCTCTTCATCCTAACTATTTTATGTACAAATAAGTATTCCTAATATCTCATCCTAACAATTTTACATAAAAATCAGTATCCATAATCTCTCCTACAAAAACAGAGATCTGTTTTGGGTTTCTGATCAGTGACTCATAACTGATTATTTGAGAGAGATTATAGATTATCTTTTGTTTGCTTATTGTTTTCTTCTGTTGGTGCTGAAAATATGAGAGAAAACATCTTGTATGGTGATTTTTCAAAGTTCATCTTTAAACTTTTGTCTTCAATTTTGATTTTTTCAGTATCTGGTGTACTTGTTTTTTAAATCTTTTTCTTCTTGTTGTTTTGTTTATTTGTTTTTTCAGTCTTTACTGTTCTTTCTGGTTAATCTTCTTTTCATTCGGTTCACCTTCTTTTCAGTTTGTTGTTGTTAATATTCTTTTGTTTTTCTTTTACATGAGTACTACCTATTTATTAATCAAGGGATAATAGCAACAGGTGGACTCAGACCACCTTGCACATCACACACAACCTCTCAGTTGTCACGCATGGGTAATTGATAATTGATAATCCCATACCTTTTTTTTTTGAGATTATTATTGTATATCTGCTTTATTATTTAACTCTTCTCTTAACAAATAGATTTGCCAAAGATTCACAAAGGAAGAGGAGAAGCTATTAATGCAAAGCTTAATGATTACATAAGGATTAACAAACAAAATCCAACAATAACGATCTAACCAGGACTTAATGTTCCCATTGGGGAATGGGACCAAGATTTCCAAACAGAAATAGGGATCATCATCAAGAAGTTTGCCCAGCTGTCAACATGCCCCAAATGCAAGTCTGTTGGAAAATCAGATTTGAGGAAGTTTCACGATCTCATATTGGTAATTATATGTTTTTACTCAATAATTTGTTTTCTTACTTCTCTGTTCTTCTTGCACATACCATGGCTCCAGAAATTCTAGTTGTGTTTTGCACAATTTATATGTTACTAGCGCTAAAATCACCTAGAACATGAAATTGGTACTCGTGAAACCCCGCATCCTCGAGTCAAACAGGAGGATTGGGAGAATCTTTGCATCTGATTCGAGTCTGAGAAGTTTTTGGTAATATTGATGTCCAATACTGGTTGTGCTTTCAAAGTCTATTTGTGGTGGTGTTGAATATTTAACTAGTCTTTGGATTTGAATGCAGAAATCTAGCGCTCAAGGTAAAAGAGTCAAGAAGCAAATACAACCAATCATTATACTGGGTCAAAGCCTTTTGCACGCTATAGATATGAAATGGTAATGTGTTGTTTTTATTATTCTTGTATAAGTTAATGATTAGCTCTATGTCTAATGTTATTTTGAAATATTTCAGCGTGATCCAGAAACAGGAAAAGAGGTTGGGCACATTGAATTCTACAAGTTAACCTACTGCAAAAAAGGTGTTTGGAAATCTCTTAAATCCGAGGAGAATTATGTAATATATATGGATTTTAACTCTTGCTGATTTTTTTTTTAAACTCTCCAAGAATAATTATTTAGTTTTTCAAAATAGCTTATGTTTTATTATTTATTATGTAGTGGAAAATGCTTGAACCTCAAGCTGCACCTACACCAGAAGGTTCATTACCTTTGCTGAGGCTCAAATATGCGAGAGAATATTGGGTGTGAGATCTGGTTATATCAAGGGTCTTGGTCATGGGTATGAAAAACCTACCTCGTCAAGCATTGAATATAATGCAGAGTTAGTAAAGGCTATGAGGAGGGTAGATAAAGCAGAGAAGAGAAATAGGGAACTTGAAGAAAGACCTGAAGGACAATATCGCACTATAGAGGAGTTGACAACTGATACTAGGGATATCAAAAACGTGTTGCGTGAAATCCAGGAGAGTCGTCAAGAGACCAATTGAGATGTATTATTCATCTGCGGTCTCAATTTCTCTTTCTAGTCTTTCTTCAGGAGACCAATTGAGATGTCTTATTTAGCTTAATGTTTTACTTTTATTTAGCTTTATGTTTTACTTTTATTTTGTAATGGCGCACTGTCTTAGAATTCCAAGTTTCTTTATGTAGTTTAAGTATCATCAGGATCTTTATTAATAAATAGTTTAAATCTTTTCAATCTGTTTTATCATTCACTCTAATTTCTATTAATTGGATTAAATTTTTATTTATCGAATTTACGAATCTATAATTGTAATGTGTCATCGCTATTTCCGAATCAACGTATGTAGCAAAAAATGTGTAAATACAACATAATTGTACAGATGCACATATTGACATATATATAATGGAATTATTATTCACAATTTTAATATCCGTAGCGAATAAATGTACATAACGGTAGAAAAATGTTACAAATAAAACCATATATGTAACAAAATAATATATTGTCCAAAATTCTCATTCATGACTTCAACTATGTAGCGAATGATTATATATCCCACATATATAACTGTCATATATACCATGGTTATATCAATGGAAAATGTATGCTGCAAATATGATGACATATGTAACATAAAATTATGTAACTAAAAATTAGTATTCACAACATTAGTATATGTTGGAAATACTACATATATACGACGAGTTTACCTGTTATAAATGTTCTAAATTTACAACGGGTAAATATGTTGAAATCTATGACTATTTGTGGGATTTAAAAGCGTCATAAATAAAAACTTTCGCAACAGAAATGAGCGTCAATTATAGCGTTTTTCGTTAAAACTGAAAAAAAAAACAACTTTTCTGGCGCTCAAATTATTTGTGATGCAAAAAATATAATTGTGATAGAAAATTATGCTACAAAAGTCCCTCGGCATAAGTGACGATAAAAGCATCGAACAAATTATTTTTGACACCTCCTTTTGTAATGCATTGACCGACAAACAAAAAATGTCAGGAAATACATCTATGACGTAAAATCAAATATTTGTGACGTTATTTTTCATTGCAAACCATATTTTGTTGTGGTGAATATGTCCCAGTATATGTTTTTGTATTGAATCCCTATCACTAGTATAACTCTCAGAATATTGCTATGAGTGTTGTAATACTCCCCAAATATTCTTTGATTATACATGTTGAAAATCAAGATCCCAGATGGATTTCCCACTAGTTTAGAGCAATTCAAACTCGTTCCGGATGCAATAAAACCCTAGCTGAATTTCCTGGACGTGTTTTTTGTAGGGGTGGACTTGGTCGGGTTAGGAAGCTTGGCCAGGCCAGACTCGTATAAAAATGTCTTGGCAGGATTGCCTATTGAACCCGTGAAACCCATGGAACTCTTGCACATGGACGGACAACGATGTATCTCAGGTTCCTTGGGTTAGCCGATGAAACAACAATTAAGAATCAGCAAAAAGAATTTTTTTTGTCGATAATCAATAATTAAGTAAGCTTTGGTGCTTTTTATGTTAGGGAAACAACTTTTTCATGGAGTCATTGTTGTATTTGCTTGATCGCCAGTTCCATCTGATTTGCTGAGAGGCTTTAAGTGAATATGTCCAACACCCTTTTCTTTCACTTGCACATGTTTATGAACTTTGGGGTCACTGCATCAATAATCATTGGCATAAGCAAATGATAACAAAAATATTTACACAGTAAGCTAAGCAGGGCAAAGATAAGATAATTTCACCCACATGTAAATTTAAGAAGACATAGCAAGTGATAAGTAATTTGTTGACACAGTAATCTAAGCTCCGCAAAGATTAGATTATTTCAACCACATCTAACGCTGACAAGGAGGACTTACCAACTAATTGCTAATTACTAAAATTAAATAATTTAAATATTATAATTTTTGGATTTGATGTGATAATGATAATTAATTGAGTAAAATTATATTATAATACTTGATTTATATTATTTTCTAGATACTTTTGAGATTATTTACAATAATATATGAAGCTTTCATGTTTAAAAATTAATGTCATTAATGATAAAAATATAATATCGTTTATTTTTATTTTATTAATAAAGAATCACGATTAAAATTACTCTAAATAAATAATAATGTCATACATAAATAGAATTATATAATTATTTTACAGTTCTACAGGCTGGACGGGTTGCTCGGGTTAGTAAAATTTGTGTTCATGTCCGCCCAAGTTACCTCGGGTTGGTAAAATTTGTCCATGCCCGCCCAACCTCTATAATTACATTGCCCATATCCGGCCAACATTCGGGTTGGGCACGGGTTGGGCGGGTTGACCCAACCCAAATCCCACCCTATGCAAATATATATAAACTCCTATTGAGTAATATTGATCTTCTACTATGTATAACGAATAAATCACAAAACCTTGAGTAAGCATCTTGGCTCAAACAATGCAGCTAAGACTAGTGTAAAGTGCAAATGGCTATAATATCGATAGCCAAATACAAACACAACTACACAGGTGATTAGGAGTAGATGGCCATTTACTAATGCTAGCGCCATGGCCTAGCCAAAAACTTGCTAACACTGGTGCACCATAGCACCGATATCGTGATCAGTCTCCGCTAGCATTTGCTAGTGACACAACATTCCCGACGCTGGCTATTGCTAGTGCCAATATACTATAACGATGGCTCATGCCAACATTGTGCCTCATTCAATGGCTAGCACACCAGCGCTAGCCTATCCCTCCACGTGCTGGTAACTTGCCAGCGCCATTCATTCTCAATGTTGGCGCTATAAGCGTCATCCTCTATTACCGTACGACGCTGGCAATAGCTCTCCCACCTCATTGTGATGTTGCTGTCTTTGGTCCTCGATGACGCGGTTGTACCGTGTTGTTGGCATGAAACTTTTGTGTCATTATGCATCTCAACACCTGGGTTACTCTACCTGATGGTGTAAGCTACTGGTAGCTCCAATTCTTGTACCAAGCTCCGAGCAATCAAAAATTGAGTATTCTAACTAGATGACCAACAATTGGTATCATCTATAGACAAGGATGATCGACATCATTGTTGTTCATCATCACTAGCAAATTGATACACCAAGCTTGCATCTCGATGCCACCTCTCATAGAGTGATGCCAGTAGCTTGAATCACTCACATAAGGGTCATATGATATTATATTGTTAATACATCATGAGCTGGCATCATCTGCAAAGTGGTACCACGGGCATGTATCACTCATTAAGCGATGTCACTATTGTGCATCATCCATGAGGTAACTCCAATGTGCTGCATTGTTATTGAATTAATCTCGCGTATTCATTACGATCTACCCTCAATCTTTTATCTCTTTTTTACTCCAAAACAACAATGTACGAATATTAGAAGAAGCTATTACGAATGAGAGTCGAACCTTTAACCTCATTTATAGGGGAGAATAAGAATCCATCGTAAAGGATAACTTCTGATATGCTATTTTTAATTTTTTGGCAAAATATTATAATAAAAATTTTGTCCATGATAGACACATTTTTGTGTCTAAATTGTTCTCAATTTCATATTTTGTTGGTTCTCAATTTTGTACTTATTATGTGATTTTATGTCTTTGTAGGTATTTTTGGAAAATAAATATTTGTGGAAAAAATGGGCTCAAAAGTGTTAATAGCACTTGAGAAAAATTATTAAAGGCACCCGAAAATATTGATAAAGGCACCCAGGAGTTGGATATAGGCACCTGCACATTGGATAAGGGCACCCCTTCTCTTCTGTTCAAATCCGAGAAAGGCGAGAAACATATTTTCACGTGTGAGATTCTGTTGAGTTTGGTTAACGGATTTTATGGGATTAAAATGCGTTTCTATTACTCCAAATTGAAGCCTAAACCTAAAGGGATAACCACACGTCAATTATATCCAAGAAACAGGCTGGATATCGAGTTTACTGTTGAGTAAAAAAAGAATTCTCTTTTCCGGATAAACAAGGAATCAGAGTTAGTTTTGGATAGAATTTTGACTCCTTATCGATCAAGGATAAGTTGTTAGGGTTTGTAGAACATATACAAAACAAAAATATCGAGTAAAGAAGAAGGGAGCTTCAATTAAAAAAAAAACAGGAAAAAAAAGTGATGCTGCTGTAGTGAAGAACAGGGAATAAGCGACGATTTCTTCAACTGAACAACAACGGATATCTTCGCCTTGCTACGTTTATCTTCAGCTGCGACGGTTTCTTCAACCCATCTGCAAGGGATATCTTCAGAACAACAACGTTTATCTTCAGGGGAAGCACTTTCTCTGTTGTAACAGTGGAAACAGTTGTCTGCAACTGATGGTTTTGTAAAAGTGGTAAGAAAAGTTCGTTCAAGATTTGTGAAGATTTGGATTTAAACCTAGTTTCTAAGACTAAAAATAGCAAAACTTAAATAAAATTGATAACAAGATTGAGAGATAACTAAGGCTAAGATTCCACTATTTTCTAATTTTTAAAGTGATTTAATTCAATAATTATAATTAGTAATTCTTACATTTCATTTGATTCTAAAATATTGCAACAAGTAGATTTTTAAAATAACAATTGTATAACAAAAGCATGGAACATCAAAAACCAAGGCCAAGCATCTACCATCAAACAAAATCACAATTGTTTAATAAAAATCAATAAATCAATTTTTTAACCAAGGCAAATAATCATAAAAAAATTGCATTAATTAATTAAATAAATATTACCACATAATTTTTGGAAAAAATAGCTTCCTCCGTCGCCTCAGAGATGGGGTTTAGCTCATCATATTACTCACTTTCTCAAAATTATGGTTCATGACTCAAAATGTTTACAAATGAGGAAAAAGGAGAAGAAACAAAGAAAATAGTGAGTTTGCAACATTTATAGGCGTTACAGACTCACTATTATAGAGAAGGGCTGAAGATAAACGTTGCAGATACTAAGATATATGTTGCAAATGGATGAAGAAACCGTGGCTGAGAGGTTGAAGACACTGTTGCCTATTCTCTGTTCTTCATGCAGCAGCAACAACAGTTTTATGAATTGATTTCTCTTCCTGTATTCGTCTCCTAAGCTCTCCATATACTCTCTCTCCCTTTTCTGGCTCGACCCCATACTATTTATACACCACAGACCACCAAATCATCACAGAATCTTCGTTAACAGAAAATAATACTCGGGTATCTTTTTTTTCTGATTTTTCGTGATCTGATTTGATTCCGTTTTGATTTTATGGTCTTCTAATCGTATAAAAACTCTCCATGATAAAGGCAAGATAATATCTTGTTTTAATAACAAAAAAGATCTCCAAAATCACGCTTTTGATTCACGCAGTTAAAAAGAAACATTTTCCCGCCAAGATTTTTTTCTTTGAATTATAAAAATGAAGGGGTGCCCCTATCCAAAGTACATGTGTCTTTATCATTTATTGTTGGGTGCCTTTAGTAAATTTCCCGAGAGCCTTAACAATTTTCAAGCCAATTTTTCCAATGAAGTTTATTTCCCAAAAATATCTATAAACACATAAAATAACACAATTAGTACACAATCGAGCACTATCAATATAAAGAATTGAGAAAAATCAGACACAAAAAATGTGTCTATCAAATTCCCCCAAACTTATTATTTGCTAGTCCTCGAGCAAATCTAGAAAATAAAAATCCTAACTCACTTTCGCAGGCATCGCGGTTGCACTTAGCATGTGCAATAAGCTTTTAAACCCCTAGGTGTCCCTAGTGGACGAGTTTTGTCTCGTGAGGGTTTACAAGAGGTATACCTACAAAACCTTTACTCCAAACCCTAGCTACATGTGAACGATTGAGGATAGACACTAAACAAGCTATTTAGTTGGCATACTAAATTCTTCTCCTATAAGAATCATTACCCTATATGAGTCCAATTGTTGTACACGAGTTTGCACTCAGCATACTAAAATTCATACAAGAATTCAAAACTCTACTTAGATAGTTGTTCAACCATGATGCTCAGAATCTATCAAAGTACAATCACATGAAAAGATTTAGAAAATAGATATATACAAAATGAAGTTTGCACATGTTGCCTAAGGTGAACGGTGTTTCCCATATATGTCTCAAGGTCGCCGCCAGGATGAATCCTAATGGATTGAAATATGCTCCCACTAGTCTTACTCTTAATATCGACTCAACTGGTATATATAAGGGTCCCAACGGTCGAATGAATCAATCAAATGAATCCAAGCGCATGCTCGTTATCAGCATCTTACATGATAGTTCTCATGGATCCTGCGTTCCTCGCTTGCTTAGGCGACGGAGACAGGGGGAACACACACATATTGCTATCAAAGTGTCAATACTCAAATTTTTTTATATTTTTTTTTTTTTTTGGAAAAATAATACAATAATGGGGCTTTATCTCAAACACTCTACTTCATCCTGATGGCGATAACAATTCGATATTGGTGCCCTACCAAATCACTTAGAGAAACATAAAAATTACAAAAATAAAAAATAGAAGGTGATATGGTCCAGATAGACTCCGAGATATGGTGACAACTATCATGTTATTTATAACACCTGAGCTAGGCATCCTTTTATGAATAGACCATTTAGCTGGGCACACCAATTCCTATAGAAAAAGAGCTAAGTTTCCATCTACCTAGAATGGTTAGTGTCATCCTGATTTTTTCACAAGTTTCTAAAGCTTGGAATTTTATTATTTCAACTAAAAGTTTCTCCCTTACCCCCAAACTTAAACCTAACATTGTCCTCAATGTTTCAAATTAAAGTGCAATACCAAAAATATAGGTAACTAGAGGAAAGAGGTAAGTCAGAAAGATAATACCTGGGTGAAGCGTAATAATCCTTCTTTGGAGAAAAAGACAGAAAATAAAACAAAAACCTACGAAAACTTACTAATGTACAACAACATCCTTGATGGTAAATCAAGGTAAGCAGGGTCCTCCAGAGGGACCTCCTCAGCATCACGTGCAGGAAAAGGCTCTTAAAAAGGTTTCAATCTCTGATCGTTAACCTTTGAAGAACTACTGTCATCCAGTGTCTCAATCTCAATAGCACCATGAGAAAAAATAGTGCGAACTATAAAAAGACCCGTCCACCGAGAGCGTAACTTCCCGGGGAATAGATGCAAACGAGTATCATACAAAAGAACTTTTTGACCTGGAGAAAATGACTTTCTTAAAATATTTCTATCATGCACAAGTTTTATTTTGTTCTTATACTCCTTAGCACTATTGTATGTATCTCTACGAATCTCATCCAACTCATTGAGCTGGAGCTTCATGTGAGCTCCTGCCTTGTCAAGCAAAAAATTAAGTTGCTTCATAGCCCAATATGCTTTATGCTCTATCTCAACGGGAAGGTGACATGCCTTGCCATAAACTAGACCATTCCAATGGGGGACTTAAACGCAGTACGGTAAACCCATAAGATACCAGTAAGCCTCAATGACCAATCTTTCTGATTAGATATTAATTGTTTTTTCTAAAATATGTTTTATCTCCTTGTTGGAAACCTCTACTTGACCGATAGTCTGTGAATGGTATGGGGTATCTACTTTGTGTGTAATACCATATTTCTTCATCAAAAGTGTGACCCTCCATCACTAATTATAGCCCGCGATGTACCAAAATGTGCAAATATGTTATCATTCAAAAACTGGACCACAACCTTGTGATCATTTGATCTACATGAAACCGCCTCAACCCACTAAGACACATAGTCTACAACAACAAGGATGTAAAAATAACCAAAATAATTAGGAAAAGGACCCATAAAATCAATGCCCCACACGTCAAAGACCTTAATAACTAGAATAGGGTTCAAAGGCATCATATTTCTACGGGAAATGGTTCATAACTTCTGGCAATGCTCACAAGTAACACTGTAACGGTGGGTGTCTTTAAACAACAAAGGCCAGTAGAATCCACACTGTAATATCTTAGCACCGGTTTTTCTTAGTACTAAAATGACCCCCACAAGCATGATCATGACAAAAGGAAATAATAATGGACTGATCATTCTCAGGTATACATCTCATAATAATCTGGTCTGGACAATACTTAAATAGATAAGGATCATCCCAAAAGAAATGCTTAACCTCCGCTAAAAACCTAGAACGATCTTGTTTACCCCAATGTTGGGGTATTCGGGAAACAAGGAAAAGTTGTTCATCAGGAAAACTATCCATCACAGGAGGGGAATCATCAAGGAAATCAAAAACAAGCCTAGACAAGTGGTCCTCTACTACATTTTCTGCACCCTTTTTATCTCTAATTTCTAGAGAAAATTCTTGTAACAAAAGGATCCATCTAATTAATCTAGGTCTAGTATCCTTCTTGGACAGAAGATACTTCAAAGCATCATGATCAGTAAAGACTATGACCTTAGAACCTAAGAGATAGGATCTAAACTTGTCTAAGGCAAACACAATGGCTAAAAATTCATTTTCTATGGTGGTGTAGTTCATTTGGGCATCATTCATAGTTTTTCTAGCATAGTAAATCACATGAAGTAATTTGTTTTCTCGTTGACCTAGCACAACACCAATAACATAATATGAAGCATCACACATGATTTCAAAGGGTAGATTCCAGTTAGGTTCCTGGACTATGGGGGTGGTAGTGAGTAAAGTATTAAGCTTCTCAAAAGCCTCTAAACAAGCATCATCAAAGACAAACTTAACATCTTTTGCAAGCAAATTGCAAAGAGGTCTAGAAATCAAGCTAAAATCCTTAATGAATCAACGATAAAAAGTTGCATGCCCTAAAAATGACCTAATATCTCTTACGATTTTGGGAACCTGTAAATTATTAATAAGGTCAACTTTGGCTTTGTCTACCTCTATACCCTTAGAATACATGATGTGCCCTAAAACAATTCCTGAACAAACCATAAAATGATATTTTTCCCAATTAAACACTAAATTCTATTCCTTACATCTAATCAACACTAATGTCAAATGATGCAAGCACTCATTAAAAGATGAACCAAACACTGAAAAATCATCCATAAAGACCTCTAAAAACCGTTCTACCATGTCAGAAAATATGTTCATCATGCAACGCTGAAAAGTAGCGGGTGCATTACACAACCCGAGAGAAATGCGTCTATACGCAAAGGTACCAAAGGGAAAGGTAAAAATAGTTTTCTCTTGGTTTTCTAGGGCAATAACAATCTGATTATAACCAGAGTATCCATCTAACAAGCAATAATGACTATGTCTAGATAATCGCTCTAGCATTTAATCGATGAAAGGAAGGGGAAAGTGGTCCTTCCTTGTGACCTTGTTAATTTTTCCATAGTCAATACAAACACGCCACCCCGTGGTCACTCGGGTTGGGATCAACTCATTGTTTTCATTCTGGACTACAGTGATACCTGATTTCTTGGGAACAACCTGAACGGGGCTGACCCACTTACTATCCGAAATGGGGTAGATAATACCCGCATCTAACAACTTAATGACCTCAATTCGAACTACTTCTTTCATGTTAGGGTTCAATCGACGTTGCATCTCCCTAGAAGGTTTGGTGTCGTCCTCTAAATGAATCTGATGCATACAAACAATAGGAATTACACACTTAATGTCTGCTAAGGTCCATCCTAAAGCTTCCTTGTTGTCTTGAAGTAAGGTCACTAGCCTACATTCCTGATGACTATCCAAGTCGGATGCTACAATTACAGGCAAAGTCTCATATGGGCCTAAAAACACATATTTCAGAGTATCTGACAATGGTTTGAGGTCCAACTTAGGAGGCTCTTCTAAAGTAGGAATTAAGGTAGAATTAGAAACTAGTAGTGGTTCGAACTGGGATTTCCATTTATTAGTATCTAACACCAGGGTAGATTCTAACAGAGCATTCACTTGATCAATGGTGCTAACATCATCGAAATCTAAGCCAAAATGAGTTAAACAACTCTCTAATGTATCTTCAAATAAGATGTTTGGTAATGACTCCTGAACTAATGTTCCTGTCATGTTCACCTCTTCAAAATGCACGTATCATCTAGCTCAGGGGGTTGCTTACTAATATTGAAAATATTCATCTCAATAGTCATATTACCAAAAGATAAGTTTATAATACCATTTTGACAGTTAATGATCACATTAGATGTAGCTAAAATGAGCGACCTAATATCACAGGTATCTGGTTTTCTGGGTCAGGAACAGGTTGGGTATCTAGGATAACAAAATCCATAGTATAAATAAACCTATCGACCTCAATAAGAACATCTTCGACAATACCACGAGAAATTTTCACAGACCTATCAGCTAACTGAAGTGTTATCTGGGTAAGTTTTAAGTCACCAAGTCTTAGCTGGAGGTACACATGGCACGGAAGTAAGTTCACACTAGCTCCTAAGTCAAGTAATGCTTTCTCTACACAGTAGATACCTATTGTGCAATAAATGGTAGGAGAGCCTAGGTCTTTGTACTTAGGAGTTGTGTTGTTCTGGATAATTGAACTCACATAACTAGCTATAAATGTTTTTTTATTTACACTAAGCTTTCGCTTTCGCGTACAAAGATCCAAAGGAACTTGGCATAAGTAGGAATCTGCCTGATTGCATCTAATAAAGGAAGATTGATGTTGAGTTGCTTAAAAATCTGCAATATATCATTAAAGTTGGATTCCTTCCTAGTTGGTACTAGAAGTTGTGGGAATGGGGATTTGGGAACAAAATCGGGCTCAACGGGAACCACATTGGACTCTTTAGAGACTCAGTCTCTTCAACTACAGGCCCAGAAGGGTGAAATACAGCATGTTCACTATCGGGCAAGGTTACCTTATTGTCTAGCACTCTTCCACTACTAAGGGTTTTAATTGAATTCACATAATTTGATGATTTCTCACCAGAAGATAACTCATGACCTCTTCTAGGGTTGGGTTGTGGTTGACTAGGGAACTTTCCCTTTTCTCTTTCTCTCAAAGACTCAGCGATTTGACCAACCTGGTTTTCTAAATTGGAAATAGCCTGACTGTTAGCCTGAATAATCCTTTGATTTTCTCATATACTTTGGTTGACATACTGCTGAAAATATTTAGTGTTCTGAGTTAATGAGGCGACAAACTCTGATAAACTCATGACCTTCTTTTCTAACGGAATCTGAAATTGTGATGGTCCAGAAGGATTTTTAGTATAACCAAAACCTGGGGGAACCTGAGGGTTACTAGACTGACCTTGATTTTGGCCCTTAGACCAAGAAAGGTTTGGATGGTTTCTCCAACCAGGGTTATATGTTTCTGAATATGGGTCAAACTTCTGACGGTTATCATATCTAGTGTTATTGTAAAGAGCATGGGCTTGCTTTTCAAAAGTCTGTTCTTCCCAACATGACTTGGGCTTTATTCCACAACTAGATTGACTCAATTCTAAGGCTTCTAACCTTTCTTGCTATAGCTGCAATTTTGGCATCTGATTCAAGAATTCCATCTACCCTATTGACATTGTCTTTGCTCAGTAAAATGTTTCTCTGGGGTTCCTTACTACATTCCCATTGCTGGGTCTTTTCGATAATTTCATTCAAAAATGTCATTGCCTCATCAAAAGTTTGACTATCAAAACTTCTTGTACACAATGACTCGACCATGGTCGTCGTTGGATAATCTAGCCCTTCATAAAGGATCTGGACTAGTCTAACCTTTTCTAAACCGTGATGGGGACATTGTATCAATAAATCGTTGAACCTTTCAAAATACCTATACAAAGATTCTCCCTATTGCTGCATAAATGTGGAAATCTCGTGCCTAATAAATGATGTTTTGTGCCTAGGGAAAATTTTAGATAAAAATGCAGCGATAAGTTGTTCATATATTTCGATGGATTCAGATGGCAAACTATATAACCAAGATTTGGCCTTGTCTCTCAGGGAAAAAGGAAACAACCTAAGTTTAAAAGCTTCATCAGACATGTTATGAATTGTTAGGGTACTACATATTTCTTCAAAGTCCCTAATGTGAAAGTAAGGGTTTTCATTTTCTTTTCTTAAAAAGATTGGGAGCATTTATATGGTCCCAGGTTTTAACTCATAGTTTGCTTGAGTTTCAGCTAACTTGATACAAGATGGACAAGAAGTCCTAGTGGGATTCAACAAATCTTTTAAAGTTGCCATTTCTGGCACATCTGGAAAACGAGGAATAACTTCCTAACTAAGAGACAAATTCTCAAAACTAAAGTTTCCAAAAATCGGCTCTCAAAAGAAGGGTTTCCTAAATTCTCAATTTCAAAGACAGAGTTTTTATTCTCGTCACTGATCAAACGACCAATAGAATCTCTTCCCCAGGCACGCTCACTCAAGACTTTAGACGGCCTAGGCATGCAATTAAATAACTCCTAATTGGAAGGGAATTCTAAACAAACACATACAAGGCCGACTCAACCAAATCAAACCTATTGAATATAGCAAACAAAAAGCATGATGGCTCCACTTAGATTGTTTCTAGACCACCTTTTATTCTTCCAAAAGGCAACTAGTTATAGTTTTAGCGAATCTCTCAGAACGATCCGAATTAGATTAAGTCGAATAGAAACAGGATAAGCTCTAAGGATCTTTGATAACCCTGCCTCTTTGACAACGTTTCCTTGGGTTACAAGGCGGCTCGAATCAACTTAAAATAATCTTCATGAACTTTAAGTTATGCTAATAAAGTAACCAATACAGTCCTTTTAAATGATGTTCCAATAAGCTCGATACCCTGTCGGTCTTCTTTCTAGTCAAATTTTAAGGATTAGGTTCGCGTTAGGTAACATGTTCCTAAGGCGGGCAAGAAGGAAACAATGATGAAATCCGAGTCCTTATCTTATATGGCCAGTCATTTCCCTTTACTAGAAAATAAATCTGTATTCAGTTCCTCAACATATATGCATACGAAGGAATACAGTAAACCCACTTGCAGGGGATTCGTGGGTTGATCGAGTCTTACCTCCCGTACCAGACGGAGGATGAATCGGTTGTAGTCGACTCGGACCACCGACTCCTGTGTCAGTGTACGAACCTGAGGGGCCGAGACAATATCATAATTGTCTTCCTTCCCTGTTGCAGTTTATATTTAAATACCCTTCCGTAGGGTTTAAAAATACTAATAAAGTTCAAAAGTTCAAAGTCCAAAGTCCAAAAATAATAATAAGAAAAAAAAATACCTAAAAAAATTAAAAAAATAATAAAAATTTCCTAATATAGTTTTCTAAAAGAAAAATAAAACCCCTAAAAATATTAACTAAAAAAAAACTCTTGTCCTTTTTTCCGTTCTTTTCGATTTGTCTTTGACTCTAAGTCTTTAATCAATTAATATAATCTTTGGCTCCAATTTCTTTTTGATCCAAAACTTGTAATACAAAGAAAAATACCCAAAAACGTAAAATAGAACAAAGAAAAATAAAAAATAAAATAAAAATCTAACTAAACTAATTAACCTAATTAAACTAAAAAACAAATCTAAAAACAAGTCCGCATCAACGGCGCCGAAAACTAATGGTTTGTTGTAGTGGTAAGAATAGAGTTTCAAACTCTCGAACTTGTGAAGATGATTTTAGATTTAATAAACTAATTTTAAACTAAAAATATAGACAAAATATGAAAATAATATTCACAAATACCGAGGTTATAGATTTCACCATTAACCACTTTTAATTGGTTCTATAAATAATAATTATATACAATTCTAACTCAAATAAGTGACTCTAATTTTTACCAAAGGTAGATTTTTAAAATATCAACTGTAAATCAAAAGCATGGAATATCAAAAACCTAGGACAAGCATGTACCATCAAACGAAATCATAATTAGTTAATAAAAATTAATAAATCAATTTTTAACCAAGGTAAATAATCATAAAAAATTGTATAAATTAATTAAATAAATATTACCGTATATTTTTGGAAAAAATAGCTTCCTCCGTCGCCTCAGAGATGGGGTTTAGCTCCTCATATTAATCACTTGCTCAAAATTATGGTCATGGCTCAAAATGTTTACAAATGATGAAAAACGAGAAAAAACAAAGAAAACAGTGAGTTTGCAACGTTTATAGGCGTTACAGACTCACTGTTACAGAGAAGGGTTGAAGATAAATGTTGCAGATGCTAAGATATCTGTTGCAAATGGATGAAGAAACAGTGGCTGAGAGGTTGAAGAAACTATTGCCTATTCTCTGTTCTTCATGCAGCAGCAACAACAGTTTTCTGAATTGATTTCTCTGCCTTTATTCGTCTCCTAAGCTCTCCCTAAACTCTCTCTCCCTTTTCTGGCTCGACCCATCCTATTTATACACCACAGACCACCAAATCATCACAGAATCTTCATTAACAGAAAATAATACTCGGGTATCTTTTTTTTTCTGATTTGATTCCGTTTTGATTTTGTTGTATTCCAATTGCATAAAAACTCTCCATGATAATGGTAATATAATATTTTGTTTTAATAACAAAAAAGATCTCCAAAATCACGCTTTTGATTCACGCAGTTAAGAAGAAATATTTTCCCGCCAAGCTTTTTATCTTTTGAATTTTGAAAATAAAGGGGGTGCCCCTATCCAAAGTACAGGTGCCTTTATCATTTCATGTTGGGTGCCTTTAGTAAATTTCCCGGGTGCCTTTAACATTTTTTCGAGCCAATTTCTCCAATGATGTTTATTTCCCAAAAATATCTACAAACACATAAAATAACACAATTAGTACACAATCGAGCACTATCAATATAAAGAATTGAGACAAATCAGACACAAAAATGTGTCTATCAGCAACACCATTACACCGTTCTAAACTCTTTGTTTACATAATTTTCAGTCTTTTCATTTTTGTAAACATTTTTTGAGCCATGAATACATATCTTGAGAGTGTTTACAACATGAGGAGCTAGATCCCATTGTTGAGGCGACGGAGGAAGCCATTTTTTCCAATAATAAAGTGGTATGTTTTTATCTAATTAATTTTTGTAATTTTTTATAATTATTTGCTTTGAATTAAATTTGAAATAATGATTTTTATCAATTAATTGTGTTTTCTTTTGATGGGTCATGCTTAGTTTAGAGCTGTTGATGTCTCATACTTTTGATTTACAACTATTATTTTGAAAATCTTACATTGGAAATATTTAGAATCAATTGAACATATAAGTTGCAAGGTAATTATTAATACTAAATCACTTAAAAAATTGGCTGATGGTGGAATCCTTAGTCTCAGTTCTTTCCATAATCTTAAATTAATTTTGATTTAATCTTCTTTATTTTTATTATTAAGAATTATGTTTAAAAATCAAATCTTCACAAGTCTGAGTATCGAATCTTTTACCACTATTTCTAAAACACATCAGTTTTTGGCGCCGCCGACGCGGTTTTTTTTCAGGTTAGATTTTTAGTTTAATTTTTGTTTTTAATATTAGTTTTATTTTTATATTTTTATTATTTTGTTCAATTTTACATTTTTTGGGGTATTTCTCTTTTGCTACAGGTTTTGGAACGAAAATGAAAAGAAATTAAGTCATAGATTTTGGTGATTAAAAGACCTGGAGCAAAGTTAAGCAAAAAGAACGGAAAAGAAGAAAAAGAAATTTTTTTATTTTTACTTTTTAGGTTTTTTACTTGTTATTTTAATTTAGAAAAAAACTGTATAAGGAAATCTTTAATTGTTCTTGTAATTTTCTTTTATTTTTGGACATTTTGGACACTTTGGACATTATTTTTTTTTAAACCCTACGGAAGGGTAGTATTACATATAAATTGTACAGGGAAGAACGACAATTACGATATTGTCTCAGCCCATTGGGTTCGTACACTGACACAGGAGTCAGTGGCCCGAGTCGACTTCAACGGTTCATCGCCCGTCTGGTACGGAGGTGAAACACTATTAATCCACGAAATCCCTGCAACTGGATTTTCTGGACTCCTTCGTGTGCATATATGTTGAGGACTGAATACAGATTTATTTTCTAGTAAAAGGCAAGAACTTGCCATACAAGATAAGGACTCGGATTTCATCACCGCTTCCTTTTTGCCCGCTTTAGGAACACGTTACCAAACGTTAACCTAAGCTTAAAATTTTGATTAGAAAGAGACTGATAGGATAACGAGCTTATAGGAAAGTCATTCAAAAGGAATGAATTGGTTACTCTGTTAGCCTAACTCAAAGATCAGGAAGATTATTTTAATAAGATTCGAGCCTCCTTGTAGCCCAGGGAAAAGTGCCAAAGAGACAGGGTTATCAAAGCTCCTTAGAGCTTATCCTGCTTCTATTCGACTTAATCCAATTCGGATCGTTCTAAGAGGTTTGCTAAAACTGTAACTAGTTGCCTTTTGAAAGAATAAAAGCTGGTCTAGAAACAATCTAAGTGGAGCCATCATGCTTTTTGTTTGCTAGATTCAATATGTTTGATTTGGTTGAGTCATCCTTGCTTGTGATTATTTAGAACTCCCTTCCAATTAGGATTATTTATTTATTTATTTTTAGTGTATGCCAAGATCGCTCGAAATCATCACTAAGCGAGCTTGGAAAAGAGACAATCTAGGTCGTTTGATTAGTGACAAACCTTGTAGTTCTGTCCCTGGAAACGAGGACCTCGAAGACTCTTCTTTTGAGGGCCCTGTTTTTGGAGATTTCGATTTTGACAACTTGACACTGTGAAGAAGTTAGTCCTAGTTCTTTGATAGCGCCAGCAATGGCAACTTTAAAAGCTTTGTTGAACCCGACTGGGACTTCTCGTCCATCATGTATCAAGTTAGGTGAAACTGAAGCAAACTATGAGTTAAAACATGGGACTATACAGATGCTCCCAATCTTCTTAGGGAAAAAAATGAAAACCCATATTTCCAAGTTAGGGATTTTGAGGAAATATATAGTACCATCAGGATTAAGGACCTAGATGATGAAGCACTGAAACTTAGATCGTTTCCTTTTTCACTAGGAGACAAAGCCAAATTTTGGCTATATAGTTTGACTTCTGAGTCCATTGAAACCTATGAACAACTTACATCTTCATTTTTCCAGAAGTTTTTTGCTAAGCACAAAACATCATCTATTAGGCATCATATTTGCACATTTGCTCAACAAGAGGGAGAATCTTTATATAGGTATATGGAAAGGTTCAATGACTTATTATCACAATGTCCTCATCATGGTTTAGAAAAAGTAAGGCTAGTTCAGATCCTCTACGAGGGTTTACATTATTCGACAACAACCATGGTTGAGTCTTTATGCACAAGTGGGTTTGAAAATAAAATTTTCGATGGTACGATGACATTTTTGAATGAAATCGCCGAAAAAACCCAGCAATGAGAAAATAGTAGGGAGCCCCATAAAACAATTCTTCTAAGTAGAGGAAATGCCAATAGGGTAGAAGGATCTTTTGAATCAGATGCCAAAATAGCAGCTATATCAAAAAGGTTAGAAGCTTTAGAACTGAGTCAATCTAGTTGTGGAATTGAGCCCAAGTCATTTTGGGAAGGACAGACTGTTGAAGAGCACGCCCATGCTTTTTATAATAACACTAAATTTGATAATCATCAGAAGTTTGTCCCTTATTCAGAAACCTATAACCCTAGTTGGAGAAACCATCCTAACATTTCTTGGTTTAAGGGTCAGAGTCAAGGTTAGTCTAGTAATTCTAAGGTTCCCCCAGGTTTTGGATATACTAAGAATTCTTCAGAACCGACACAATTTTAGAATCTGATAGATAAGAAAATCATGAGTTTAGCAGAGTCTCTCGTCTTACTAACTTAGAACACTACAAACTTTCAACAGTCAGTCAACCAAAGTTTACAAGAAAATCAAAAGATTGTTCAAGCTAGCAGTCATGTTATTTCCAATTTAGAAACCCAGGTTGGTGAAATCGCTGAGTCTTTGAGAGAAAGAGAAAAAGAGAAAAGGTAAGTTCCCTAGTCAACCACAACCCAATCCTAGATGAGTTCATGAAGTATCTTCTGGTGAGAAATCATCAAATCATGTGAATGCAATTAGAACCCTTAGGAATGGTAAAGTAGTAGAAAACAAGGAAACCATGCCTGATGGTGAACATACTGTATTTCACCCTTCTGAGCCAGTAGATGAAGAGACTTATGAAGTCTCTAAAGAGCCCGATGCAGTTCCTTATAAGCCAGATTTTGTGCCCATAGCCCCGTTCCCACAAATATTAGCACCAACAAAGAAGGAATCCAATTTTAACGACATATTGGAGGTTTTTAAGCAAGTCACTATAAACCTTCCTTTATTAGATGTAATTAGGCAGATTCCTATTTATGCCAAGTTCCTTAAGGATATGTGTACGCGAAAGCGAAAGCTTAATGTACAAAAGAAAGCCTTTTTAGTTAGTCATGTGAGTTCAATTATCCAGAACAATACAACTCCTAAGTACAAAGACCCAGGGTCCCCAACCATTTCTTGCACAATAGGTAACTACAATGTTGAGAAAGCGTTACTTGACTTAGGAGCCAGTGTAAACTTACTTCCGTACCATGTGTACCTCCAGCTAAGACTTGGTGACTTAAAACCTACCAGATAACACTTCAGATAGATGATAGGTCTGTGAAAATTTCTCGTGGTATTGTCGAAGATGTTCTTATTGAGGTCGATAGGTTTATTTATCAAGTGGATTTTGTTGTTCTTGATGCCCAACCTGTCCCTGACCCAGAGAATCAGATACATGTGATATTAGGTCGCCCGTTTTAGCTATATCTAATGCGATCATTAATAGTCGAAATGGTATTATGAACTTATCTTTTGGTAATATGACTATTGAGCTGAATATTTTCAATATTAGTAAGCAACCACCTGAGCTAGATGACACGTGCATTGAAGAGGTGAACATGATAGGAACATTAATTCAGGAGTCATTACCAAACACTTTGTTAGAAGATCCATTAGAGAAATGCCTAGCCCACTTTGGGTTTGATTTTGATGATGATAGTGTGATTAATGAGGTGAATGCTTTGTTAGATTCATCCCTTTTGATAGACACTAGCAATGGATGGAAATCTAAGTTCGAACCACTACCGGTTTCTAAGTCTACCCCAATTTATTCTTTAGAAGAGCCTCCTAAGTTAGACCTTAAACAACTACCATATACCCTGAAGTATGTGTATTTAGGCCCATCTGAGACTTCGCTTGTGATTGTAGCATCCGAATTGGATAGTAACCAGGAAATTAGGCTAGTGACCGTGCTTCAAGATAATAAGGAAGCTTTAGGGTGGACCATAGCAGACATTAAGAGTATAAGTCATACTGTTTGTATGCATCAGATTCATTTAGAGGATGATACCAAATCGTCTAGGGAGATGCAACGTCACTTAACCCTAACATAAAAAAAGTATTTCGAACTGAGGTGCTTAAGTTGTTAGATGCAGGTATTATCTAACCTATTTCGGACAGTAAGTGGGATATCCCCGTTCAGGTTGTTCCCAATAAATTAGGTATCATTGTAGTCCAGAATGATAATAATGAGTTAATCCCAACCTGAGTGACCACGGGGTGCCGTGTTTGTATTGGCTATAGAAAACTGAACAAGGTCACAAGGAATGACCATTTTCCCCTTCCTTTCATCGACCAAATGCTTGAGAGATTAGCTAGACATAACCATTATTGCTTGCTAGATGGTTTTTCTGGTTATTATCAGATTTTTATTGCCCCAAAAGACCAAGAGAAAAACAACTTTTACTTGTCCCTTTGGTACCTTTGCATATAAACGCATGCCTTTCAGGTTGTGTAATGCACCCGCTACTTTTCAACGTTGTATGATGAGCATATTTTCTGACATAGTAGAACGGTTTTTAGAGGTCTTTATGGATGACTTTTCAGTATTTGGGTCATCTTTTGATGAGTGTTTGCATCATTTGACATTATTGTTGACTAGGTGTAAGGAAAAGAATTTAGTGCTTAATTGGGAAAAGTGCCATTTCATGGTTCAATCGGGAATTGTTTTAGGGAATATCGTATCTTCTAAGGGTATAGAGGTAGAAAAAGCGACCTTATTAAGACTTTACAGGTTCCCAAAACTGTACGAGATGTTAGGTCATTATTAGGGCATGCATGTTTTTATCGTCGATTCATCAAGGATTTTAGCTTGATTTCTAGACCTCTTTGCAATCTGCTTGCAAAAGATGTTAAGTTTGTCTTTGATGATGCTTGTTTAGAGGCTTTTGAGAAGCTTAAGACCTTACTCACTACATCCCCCATAGTCCAGGCACCTAACTGGAACCTACCTTTTGAGATCATGTGTGATGCTTCAGATTATGTTATTGGTGTTGTGTCAGGACAGCGAGAAAACAAATTACTTCATGTGATTTACTATGCCAACAAAACTATAAATGATGCCCAAATGAACTACACCACCATATAGAAGGAATTGTTAGCAATTGTTTTTGCCTGAGACAAGTTTAGATCCTATCTCTTAGGTTCTAAAGTATATAGTCTTTATTAATCATGTTGTGAGAGATAGTTTTCCCCTGATGAACAACTATTATTTATTTCCCAATTACTTTGTTTGCGAATATAGTGAATTATCTTGTTACTGGTCGAATGCCTCAACAATGAGGTAAACAAGATCGTTTTAGGTTTTTAGCCGAGGTAAAACATTTATTTTGGGACGATCCTTATTTTTTTAAGTATTGTCCAGACCAGATTATTACGAGATGTATACCTGAGAGTGACCCGTCTAGTATTATTTCATTTTGGCATGATCATGCTTGTGGGGGTCACTTTAGTTCTAAGAAGACTGCTGCTAAGATATTGCAGTGTTGATTCTACTGGCCTTCGATGTTTAAAGACACCCACAGGTACTGTGTTTCTTGTGAGCGTTGTCAGAAGTTATGAACCATTTCTCGTAGAAATATGATGCCTTTGAACCCTATTTTAGTTATTGAGGTCTTTATGTGTGTGACATTGATTTTATGGGTCATTTTACTAATTCCTTTGGTTATTTTTACATCCTTGTAGCTGTAGGCTATGTATTTAAGTGGGTAGAGACGGTTTCGTGTAAAACAAACGACCACAAGGTTGTGGTCCAGTTTTTAAATGATAACATATTTGCACGTTTTGGTACACCGCGAGCTATAAGTAGTGATGGGGGGGGGGGGGTCACACTTTTCTAATCGACCGTTTAAGTTTTTGATGAAGAAATATGGTATTACCCACAAAGTAGATACCCCATATCACTCATAGACTAGTGGTCAAGTAGAGGTTTCCAACAAGGAGATAAAACATATTTTAGAGAAAACAATTAATATCTAATTGGAAAGATTGGTCATTGAGGCTTACTGGTAGCTTATGTGTTTACCGTACTGCGTTTAAGTCCCCCATTCGAATGGTCTAGTTTTTGGCAAGGCATGTCACCTGCCCGTCGAGATAGAGCATAGAGCATATTGGGCTGTAAAACAGTTAAATTTTTTATTTGACAAGGCAGGAGCTCTTAGGAAGCTCCAGCTAAATGAGCTGGAAGAGATTCAGAAAGATGCATATGATAGTGCTAGGGAGTATAAGAACAAAATAAAACTTGTGCATGATAGAAATATTTTAAGAAAGTCATTTTCTCCAGGTTAAAAAGTTCTTTTGTATGATACTCGTTTGCATCTATTCCCCGGGAAGTTACGCTCTCGGTGGACGGGTCCTTTTGTAGTTCGCACTGTTTTTCCTCATGGTGCTATTGAGATTGAGACACTGGATGGTAGTAGTTCTTCAAAGGTTAACAGTCGGAGATTGAAATCCTTTTTAGAGCTTTTTCCTGCAGGTGATGTTGAGAAGGTCCCTATGGAGGACCCTGCTTACCTTGATTGACCATCAAGGATGTTGTTGTACATTAGTAAGTTTTTGTAGGTTTTTGTTTTTTATTTTTCTGTCTTATTCTCCAAAGAAGGATTGTTACGCTTCACCCAGGTACTATCTTTCTGACTTACCTCTTTATTCCTCTAGTTACCTATATTTTTGGTATTGCACTTTAATTAAAAACATTGAGGACAATGTTAGGTTTAAGTTTGGGGGTAAGAGAGAAAACATTTAGTTGAAATAATAAAACTCCAAACTTTAGAAACTTGTGAACAATTCAGGGTGACACTATCACCTATAGTTGTCACCATATCTCGGAGTCTATCTCGACCATATCACCTTTTGTTTTTATTTTTGTAATTTTTTGTATTTCTCTAAGTGATTTGGTGGGGCACCAGTATCGAATTGCTATCGCTGCCAGGATGAAGTAGAGTGTTTGAGATCAAGCTCCATTATTGTATTTTATTTAGAAAAGAAAAATAAAACAAAATCGAGTATTGACACTTCGATAGCAATATACATGTGTTCTCCCTGTCATTGTCGCATAAGCAAGCATGGAACGCAGGATCCATAACTATCATGTGAGATGCTGATAAGAAGCATGCGCTTAGATTCATTTGATCATGTTGTCAGTGTATTTAATAAAATAATAAATAATTGTTTTATTTTCAATAAATCGATCGTTGGGCCCTTGTATATACCAGCTGAGTCGATATTAGTATAAGGATTAAGACCAGTGGGAGCGTATCTAAATCCATTAGGATTCATCCTGGCACTGACCTTCAGACTGATATGGGAAACATCATTCACCTTAGTCAACATGCGCAAACTTCATTTTTTCCACATCCATCTTCTAAATATGTTCATGTGATTGGACTTTGATAGATTCTGAGTATCGTGGTTGAATGAATATCTAAGTAGAGCTTTGTTTTCTTATATATGAATTTTAGTATGCTGAGTGCAAACTCGTGTACAACAATTGGACTCATATAGGGTAATGATTCCTACAACCGAAGAATTTAGTAACCAACTAATTAGCATATTTAGTGTTTACTCTCAATCGTTCACGGGTAGCTAAAATTTAGAGTAAAGGTTTTGTGGGTATACCTCTAGTAAACCCTCACGAGACAAAACTCGTCCACTAGGGACACTTAGGGGTTTAAAGGCTTATTACATATGCTAAATGTAGTCGTGATTACTGCGAAAGTGAGTTAGGATTTTATTTTATTTTTAGATTAGATTTTACTCGAGGACTAGCAAATAATAAGTTTGGAGGTACTTGCTAGACACATTTTTGTATCTAAATTGTTCTCAATTTCATATTTTGTTGGTACTCAATTTTGTGCTTATTGTGTGATTTTATGTCTTTGTAGGTATTTTTGAAAAATAAATATTTGTGGAAAAAATCGGCTCAAAGAGTGTTAATAGCACCCGAGAAAAATTACTAAAGGCCCTCGGAAAATTGATAAAGGCACCTATGAGTTGGATATAGGCACCTACACATCGGATAAGGGCACCCCTTCTCTTCCGTTCAAATCAGAGAAAGGCGGGAAACATATTTTCACGCGTGAGATTCTGTTGAATTTAGTTAACGGATTTCATGGGATTAAAACGCGTTTCTATTACGCCAAGTTGAAGCAGAAACCTAAAGGGATAACCACACGTCAATTATATCCAAGAAACAGGCTGAAAATCGAGTTTACTACCGAGTAATTTTTTTTTCTCTTTTCCGGATAAACAAGGAATCAGAGTTAGTTTTGGATAGAGTTTTGACTCCTTATCGATCAAGGATAAGTTGTTAGGGTTTGTAGAACATATATAAAGCAAAGATATCGAGTAAAAAAGAAGGGAACTTCAATTGAAAAAAAAACAAGAAGAAAAAAAAAGTGTTGTTGCTGTAGTGAAGAATATCGACGATTTCTTCAACTGAACAACAACGGATATCTTCGCCTTTGCTACGTTTATCTTCAGCTGCGATGGTTTCTTCAACCTATCTGCAACGGATATCTTCATAACAACAACGTTTATCTTCAGCGGAAGAACTTTCTCTCTGTAACAGTGGAAACAGTTGTCTGCAACACCATTACACCGTTGCAAACTCTCTGTTTACACAATTTTCACTCTTTTTAACTTATAAACAATTGTTGAGCCATGAATACACATCTTGAGAGTGTTTACAACATGAGGATCTAGATCCCATTGTTGAGGCGACGGAGGAAGCCATTTTTCCAATAATAAAGTGGTATATTTTTATCTAATTAATTTTTGCAATTATTTTATGATTATTTGCTTTGAATTAAATTTGAAATAATGATTTTTATCGATTAGTTGTGTTTTCTTTTGATGGGTCATGCTTAGTTTAGATCTATTAATGTCTCATAGTTTTTATTTACAACTATTATTTTGAAAATCTAACTTTGGCAATATTTAAAATCAATTGAATGTATGAGTTGCAAGATAATTATTAATACTAAATCACTTGAAAAATTGGCTAATGGTGGAATCCTAAGTCTCAGTTCTTTCCATAATCTTAAATCAATTTTAATTTAATCTTCTTTATTTTTAGTATTAAAGTTTAAAAATCAAATCTTCACAAGTCTAAGTATCGAATCTTTTACCACTATTTCTAAAACACATCAGTCCACCCACGACCGAAATCTTGGAAATCTTATAGATTTGGGTGCGGGATTGAACTACTTATTTAAGCATGCCCTGATGTATAAGTTCTAAGAGGGAATTGTTTAAACAATCTCTCATTTTCAAGATCTTTCAAAAGTACACGTAAGGGATGTTATTTAAGTTTTAGGGTCTAGGTTTTGGTTAACATATAACTTTACTTGTGGAATATCTATTGTTTCTTCTCACTTCCTTGAGACCCACATATAAATCAGCCGTGGTTTCCCTTTCTTTATATCGAATAGTGGATTGAGAAATTTTTGGAAGGAAATATATGATCTGGGATGCCATCTTCCTTTCCTGCATTTGGATTGTTATAGTAAACATTATATCAAAAAACACAATTTACAATTGTAAATGAAAATTTTAAAATAGAAATTCAAACACAAATTGACACTGTTACAAATTAGGATTTGGAGAACATAAAAGAGGTCTGGGATGTATTACACCAAACTATTCCAGAAAAAGTAAACCTCTACTCAACGTTAATTTGAAATGGTAATATGATTTATGAATATATCAAAATTTACCTGTTATGAGAGACCTAAAATTTCTAAACAATAAGTTACTTGTGACCTACAAAAAAATATTCCCAAAAAATAAATTTAAAGAAAAAAAAACAACTTATTCTCAAATAGAAACATAATGATCAACAAAGGAAATCTTCTGCAATTTCTACCTGGATTTTTCGAAGATGGCGGAGATACACAATGATTAACAAAGGAAACAACATAACAAAAAGGGTGGTAATAATTCTAGCAAACCCTAAGCCCCTGAATATACTAAACTGATAGCGAAAAGGATATTATTTTGAATCATGGTTCATAATCGTATTTATGTAATATTTATAAATCAAGAATAACAGCTCCCCATTGACATTGACTGGCGTATGAATTTTAGAAACGGTAGACGTTGACTGAGAATTCATAATGGGGAGTGTGATGAGAATGATTAGAAACATTTGAAGCGGATTGGAATAAGTAGTGGTAAGAGTAACATGAATGAATAAGTTAACATGGGTGTATCCAAATTAGATTTATATGGATAACTGAAAGTCCTAGAAACTCCTGGGTATTCAATTAGGATTCATATTGAATCATTCCGAGGTATTCAATTTGGATTATTTAAGATTCAACAAATATCCTAGGTATTCAATTTACTTAAGATTTCTTAGGATAGCAGAGGGTCAAGACATACAAGGATACTTATGGATATTGGTAGGGAAAATATGTATGTTATTATCTATCTCAACCCAAACCATGAGAGTTTCATGGATTCTTATGGATATCTTACATACTTGGATTTTTTTGCTCCTTTTTCTATATCAAGACAAGTTATTTTTTCCACTGAAACATATTATTTCTTTCAATGGATTTATGATATTTGATGTTGGTCATGAGTTTCTCTTTTAAAAATAGCCTCTACTTCATTGATTGTAATAGTGGCTAGAATCAGGTGCATTTGGTCCATCAAATTGGCTACTTGGTCGTATTGGTTCATTGTATTTTTCTCTCATTCATTTCCATATGTTGTCTTGTTGATATAACATTTTTAAACTTTGGCATTTGACCCAAAATATAAATTTTTTTTGTGAAACTCTTTTGTTTATATATATATATTGTAGTTTTGTTCTTCATAAACTATTTGGTGTTTAGAAATTGTTTTAATATTTGTAAATCTAAATAAATCTAAATTATCCATTATAATCCAAAACTATATGGGGGTGTTTGGTAACTATTATTATAATGGATTATGAGCCCATAATCCATTATATAGGTGTTTGTTAAAATTTATAATAACTGATTATTTTAATTATAATTGAAAAAACTCATTATTTTTATAAGTAGAAAAAAGTTGCTTATAAAAATTATCATAATCAATTATTTTTTTTAACAAAAATGAATTAGATTTTTTTTCCTTATTTTCTCTAAATTATCAAGAGAGAGACAAAACAACAATAATGAACTAAAA
This sequence comes from Papaver californicum, assembly GCA_023531435.1. Lineage (NCBI taxonomy): Eukaryota > Viridiplantae > Streptophyta > Magnoliopsida > Ranunculales > Papaveraceae > Papaver > Papaver californicum. The sequence continues at coordinate 2,584,081 of JAJJMC010007139.1, read as the reverse complement.
AAAAGTTCTTAAATCATCATTCTTTCCTCTCCTCTTCGAGAGCGTTTTTCTAAGACAATCAATTATTCCAAGAATATTTTGTTAAAATTTATTAAAAAATGATTAATACCATAATCATAAATGATAATCATAATTTTTATCAAACACCCCCTATATCCATAAGAATCCATAATTCTTTTAATAAACCTAATTAATCCATTAAATTCAGGTAAAACTATAATCAATTTATATCCATATAAATCTTGATCCAATACACCTTTGTAAATATGAGTAATCCAAAAAGAGTAACGGGAGTGAATAAGTTAATGCACGAAAAACTTTCGCTTGAGTATTGATTCTCTAAACTTCCAGATTTTGACTCAGACTTTGCAGATTATGTGTTGCTTACTCTGAGAAATACAAATTTAAAGATCCAAAATAATCAAAAATCTAAAAAAAATTCCTCAGAAATAGGCATTAGTTTTAAGGTTATTAGCATGATTTTTCTGCAATGTCCTTCTTAATAAACTTCTGCATTGCATTGTTTTTCCTCCTTCATATATAGACTCTAGCTTTAATCAATTTAATTGACAAAAACCCTCAAGAATCAATCAAAACACAAAACTCACATTCAACTCAATTAAAAAAGAAACGGATAAGCTCCCCAGATCTCCCAACAACAACTTGAATTGCCATCTCTTGAAATCCTTTCCGTTTAACTGCTGTAGTTTTTCAACATCATTCTTTCCCATTGTTACGAGATAAAAGATAATGTGTTAAGATTGTTGGAATCTTGCAACAATGAACAACAACGTTAGATGTATCAGAATAATATATATAAAGAACTGAATTGAAAAACAACTCTACCACGGACAACTACGACGGCAGAATCACAGGTTCAACAAGTTGTCCTTAACACATTAGTTCGCGGGTATACTCGAGAAGAGTAATGCTAAACCCCAACGTGCGAAGATGTGTCCAGGATAAGACTGCCCGATATAGCTTGTATTAGCACAACACAAACTACCCACTCTTGAACTTAGCAACAGGGAAGAA
>JAJJMC010007139.1:2559850-2583036 GCA_023531435.1 Papaver californicum | reverse complement strand
ATCCAAGACCAAAATTAATTTAGTTTAAAACTCATTTTCTCCAACAAATAGAACCCAGAATCACCCAACTTGATCTTTCTGTACTCAGCTTAAGAAGAACTCTAATCTGATTTTTTTTATGAGTAACCTTTTTCTTATCCTTAACTTTGTGCGTTGGTTCATTGATGGAAGGAAAATCGAAACACCTCTAACATATTAATGAGTGAAGAAACGCCTCTTGCAATGATAAGGGAGATAGGTCTCACTGGAAGAAGGGATATCCAAATATTAGACACATGTCTTGTGCTGCTCTAGAATTTTACTTAATGGTGGATGAGAACAATAAGATATCCCGTCATTGGTATTTAGAATTAAAACCTTTCCTTTTGGACAACGACATTCAAAGCCCCTGTTGTATTTGATGCAAAACCCCATCACTTACGGCCTTGAAGATGCCCCTGTTTGAAAGCTAAGTGCATTATACAAAATGGAAGAGCAAATATTCATCATCAAAGAAGAAAAAGTTTACTAAAGGGATTGACTAGTCAATTATTTGCAGTTTATATTCAAATAATTTGAAAACTTTCTGGTTCATTTTTCAGATAAACTAATATTTCATAAATAATTTTATATACTGCGGACTCCACATATATCATAAACACATATATCAGTTCTAGTAGCTTGACATATATGTAGTGTCTACTAAAGAAAACAACAAAGATAAAAGGCAAAAGAGAATGGAGTTGCTTTTATTAATTAACTCTTTCGTACTAAATAAAACTTAACCCGTGACTAGTATTTATATAATGAAAAAGTAGTGAAAAGTAGTGATGATTCATCACTTTATATTAACAGAATATGACACGTTAATAGAAACGTGTTATGTGTATATATATAAAAAAGAGTAAAAGCCATTTTAATGTGGGAATTCACACATGTTGACTTATAGTATTTACCTTTGGATGATCACCATTTTAAAGACGTTATCTCGTTAAAATCTTGGGCACAAATTTTTTAATAAGATAAAACAGGACCAATAAAAATACATATAACATTTGAGCTTTGATGACCTCCTTGAACCTATTTTCTTAGTAAACCTTTGTGAGAAAAAATCACTTAGAAAAGCCTGGGCGTTGGAAGCTCAATGATGACACTTTTCGTTAAATTCTTGTCAGGAAAAACTACGTGATAAAAACCTAATTCAAGGTTACGGTATAATTATCTGATCATTGATTCCGGGTTTGTCTTCAGCTGGATCTACGCTTAGGAAAAGTAGGTAGAATCTGGTCTATCCGGTAGGTCAGGGGCATCAGGTCCAAGTGTTTGTAGAGAAGATTCTTGGCAAGGAGTTGTGGAAGTGGTCTTGGTCTGACTCGGAAGGAGGATGCTTCTTCTTTTGTTCCTTCCTTGTGGGACAAGAAAGTAGGTCAACTTCCTTTGGAATAATCTATGGATATACATCTCTTTAAATGATGATCATCGTTCTAAGTTGTTATCTCATTAAAAACCTCGCCAGGAAAATCCAGAGGGACAAAACCTGAACGTAGGAAAATATGAGTACTTAGAACAATGATTGACCCGCAAATATTGCCTCATTAAAACCTTGCCCGGAAAACCCAGAGGGACAAAACCCAGGACAAAGGAAAAAGAATACAACATTTCGAACTGCAAGTAGTAGTTGAATCGCATGCCTCATTAAAACCTTGACAAGGAAAACCTAGTGGGAAAAAAACTTGACTAAGGAAAAAGAGTACAAAGCGTAAAAGTCCAATGTCCAATATCCATAGTCTTTCAAGGATTTACCCCCCCTGATGGGTAGCCTTTTCACTTGATCATTGTTCTCCATAATACTGCAAAGAGATCACGAACCATCTTGTAATGTCTTCATCAGTAGCTTCCTTTACTCGAGAAAACTTAGTTTGATCTACTTCTGCGCAATTTCTTTAATGATCTTCTGATTATCCAATTTTTTATCCTCCACTAGCTTTGTCTAAACAACCATAATAGATTGGAGGAAGAACAAGTAACCTCTACTACTAGACTACTAGCTAGGAGAATATTTAGTTGTTTTAACAAACCTGTTCAAAATCAAAACTTGAGAAATATGATTGCTTTTTCTCTGTGGGTAACATTTTACGATCTTGTATACAAAAGATCAAGTTTAGTGGTACTACGAAGATGAGTAACTTTTCTTCGGACCAATGTTTCGATATTGGTGACGGGTAGAACTAGACTTACATGTTTACTACAAACCAAATATCAGTTATTATAGCATATTTCAGCTATTTAACCTTCTTTAGTATATCACATACCACAGAGTGATCACATCTCCTTTGTTGAGATGTAAACCGATCAATCTTAAAAGAAAGATATCGCACAACTACAATGTGCCACTTTGTCCATTTAAACACGTCTAAACCTTTAAGGTTGACGAAATGAATGAAATCCCATCTACAATGCTCAACCTTGTTTTACCGGGATTTTACATCTCGAACTCCTGCTTCAAGCATTTTTGTGCTTTGGAGCTCTTCAAGAGTTCCAATCAAAATGATATTATATTCATTAAATCTAGCAAATAGAGAGTTCATGGGCACATGAGGTGGTTCACACATTCCCAGCTTAATGAATATTTATTTAGACGATTGTATCACATTCGCCTAAATTATTTCAATCCACGTAAGGCTCGATTAAGCTTTATATGACATGGTAATTATGCTAATAGCTGAAAAACTTCAGGAATTTTCATGCAGATATCTGTATCTTGTCTTTCATACAGATGCGAAGTAACCACGTCTTTTAGATGCACGTCGAGTCCTTCAAGGACTACCAGACTTAAGCAGATACCGAAAAGGTATTTGCATCCAATACAAGGAATATACTTATTTGGAATCCATCTCAAGGTTCTGTAAAAGATTTTGTGCCATTAGTTGACTTTATTTTTCTCACTACAAGCAGAAACCCAATGTAGCCATATGACCTACATTTTCGGATGTTAAGACTGCAAACATCCGCCATTGGCTAAGAGTAGCACACATTACTAAGTGTTCGTTTTGCAGTTCCAAAGATATGCATTTTTGTGAGAATTTGTTATTCTTCTTGGATCTCTCTTTTCAGTTTAACCAATCATTATTTGATGATGTTCCCATATAGAGAGTGGCTTAACACCATTATCATCTATGGTAGTATCAGTGGATACTTTGAATATGTCACCAACAATCATTGTATTACGATCGTAAATTATTGCACGCATGCCTTGTGGAAATCCCCTCATTTTGAGGTTCCATAGCTTTTGCGGAGATATTTTCTTATCAAGAGAACTAAACTCAGAGAAATCAGATCTAATGTTGATAGTTTCTTTGAGAGCACTATCGTTCAATGATTGTGATTGGTCCTTTCTTTTCAGAAGTAGTAGAATAGTTTGAATCAACTAGTCATCCACGTTTGTGGTGTGTTTTAAATGACACACTTGCTACTACATTCACAACTTCTCAAGGAAGCCACTTGATTTGCAATTTCTGAAGATATCAAATCTTTTGCATGCCTTTCATTGCTGAAAATATCAAGATGAGATACATCCTGGTCTATCTTTGTGCAAGCCAGGATACTTCACGCCATTTTTCAGGCAGTAACCTTTCTCTCCCTGAACGGTGAGAGGACTTTCTCATCAAATTTGCAAATCTTCTTGCAGTAGCAATCAAAGTGTAATACAACACGTCCCCGAGATAGAAACATAACAATGGTAAAAACCATTCAATAAATGCAAATGCACAATAAAATTACTTACCATCAATGCTCAGAGCATTAGCAAAATGGTACAACATCAATATTTGACAAACAAGAGTTTCATACAAAATCTATATGAAATAAATACACAGTTATCACCTAGGTGATCGGTTGAGTCATTTAAGACTACAAGACTATACTTCCAACAACCTAATTAAGTGTCTGGGAAAACTCACTGTCAAAGAGGTGGCGCTGTATAACAAGCGACCTTAATTTTCTCATCACGCTTTCTGATAAGCATCAAATTTGCAACCGTTGCTAGGACTAAAAGTCATAAAAGTGTATACAAGCGAGAAAATAACTCGATAAGGATCGAGGTCCATATTTGCCAATCATGTAAACTTTGTCGATAATTCATTTGCAAAGGGGGATATCAATCCACAATAATTTCAGTAAATACTCAGAGCATTATAGACAACCAGTTAACAATCAGTTAATAACGATCTTACATAATTCTCTAGAGTACGAGGATATTTGAATCAATTGGTACTAAATTTTATAATGCAAATATTCTCCTCTATGGGATATCAATGCAAATTTTATGGATTTACTCCTCGTCAGGAGTTATCAACTCATCACTCAAACAGAATATGGACGTTATCTGATTAGATTGGCATATACCTCATATTAGAGGTTTTTCGTCTATGCTTTCAAGCATTTTCCCCGATGAAACAATCGTTGCGGTTCCATGGCATGCCTTACAAGGACTTTAATTTGTGCCGAATCAAGCAAGCATACTCTTGTTGGATCAATCAACAGAGTAATCTCCAACATCTTAGGCACTTATTGGCGTGAGAATTTAGATGAGACACAATTGGTATTAATCAATATCGTCGATGATTCTCCACCTGATTCTTAGGTGGGAATGTATCATCAACAGAACTTTCAGTTCCACATTACTCTACCTATGAAGGTAGTAACTAGGTACTGACACGATAACACGTGATCCAAGAGAGATAACTGATCAGATTTCCTCTCTCGTTTACTGTCCAGCTGGAATGGATTTAAGAATTTACAATACCATGTAAAATCAACAGTAAACTGTATAATAAATTTTGTGAACATAGACACTATCTCAATATCAGTCACAGTCCTTCCAAGACGACCAATAGAGATTAACAGTAATGAACGACACTTCAGGTGCGTATATCTTGTCTTTTATGCCACAACGATAGCAGAGCTCAACCATGTTCAAAGATGGGTTATTCAACCATTTATTATGCTACTGTTCCGTATTTCTCCACTTTTAGTGATACAGTGCTTATCAGGTCTCTAAACCCAAAAAATGCATTGTGGTTCCAATATTTAAATATGCCTACCACATTTTACATTTTCCTCATTTGTCGTGTCTATCAATTAGTCAAAAGTAGACTTATTTGCATAGGCACTGATGCAAGTTTAATACACCAAATTTATGATTTCCAGTAATAGCTTTAGCGACGGGAAGACTAGATATTAATATCTTAATATCATTTAAAGAAATGCAGTGTCCATTATCGCTTGACGTTGTATATATACGAGGCACAATTAAATTACGCAACTCTCGTCGTTGTTGTCACAATATATACAAAGTACGAATTTACACACTAGCTCCCCAAAGCTCATCTATGCATATAGGAGACGCATATTATGCCTACCGCAAATTTCGTGGAAGCACATAAGGGCGCAAGAAAACTTGCAGCTTTCCTTATTGCTCTCTATAGTATTTTACACGGTGCATTTATCTTCTCTAAATTTAAACCAAACTATTTTCCATAAAATCACTGGTGAAATATCGAAGGAAATTTATTTTCTATCCAAAAAGGAGGCGGAAAAACCTATAATTATTCGACTAATGAGGAAAATAGCAAACGTAGCGAAAACTTAAATATTTGGCTAAATTCGGAAAACAAATAAATATCACAAATATGAGTTATTTTAATACGTACCTATTTGGATATTTCTTGTATACCACAATAATTATTATATACTGACCTTAGCATATATATGATGCGGCAATTGTCTAACTTCTTCCTAACAAGTCCTAATCAAATAGGAACTAAATTAGACACAATAAAAATTATATGCATAAAACTACTTAACAATAGTTAAATTAAATATATAAAGGTTAAAAATTATTTTTTTCCATATTATCAGTCCCATACCAATCATCGTAGAACAATTGTGTTGATAACGTTTTATATACTACGGATTCCATATATATCATAAACACATATAGATCAGTTCTAGTAGCTTGATATATATGTAGTGTATACTAAATAAAACAACAAAGATAAAAAACAAAAGAGAAATGGAGTTGTTTTTATTAATTAACTCTTTCGTACTACATAAAACTTAACCCGTGACAGATATTTATATAGATGGAAAAGTAGTGATGATTCATCACTTTATAATAACAGAATATGACATATATATATATATGAGAGAAAAAACCATTAATGTGGGAATCCACGCGTGTTGTCTTATAACATATAAGTTTTTTTATTATTTATTCATATGTATCCATAATAAATTGAAAATTTCATGGTTCATTTCGTAAATTAAAACCAAATTAAAATCAAAAAATCTCAATCATTGGTAGTACATTTCCTTTATAAACATGATATTAACCGTTTCATTTCCTATTTGGACTCGATGATATTATTCTGTAAAGCTCGTACAAAATATGGAATTCACTGAATTTAGTTGAGTCAAACCGCTAAGAATTTAGAGCCATAAAGCCCATGCAAAAGAATTTAGTGCAATAAATATTAAAAGTTATTTTCAAGATCGATCTCGGCCATCTTTTATGTTTCCGAAATATAGATAGATATTAAATGGATTTAACTATTTTCGAAAGCTGAGTTGACGTTTTCATACGTAAAAAGGATGCTAATTAGATTTCACTAAAACTTAAATTATATTATCCCGTTACAAGAAAGGAAAAAAAAACAAAAAAGGAAAAATGCTATAAAGTTACAAATGAAGGATATTTAGATAATGCTCTAAAGTTTTAAACGGATACTTTTCCTTGCAGTTTGTAGTTTTATACTCACACTACTAGGCAGATCTTGTTGGTCCAGAAGAATGTTGGTCCAGCTTTCAATCACACAACCAAAGGAATATATGTGATTGATTCTTTTAAAGTTTTGAAGTTCTTGCTGATGACAAATTGATTCTTACAAATAATTGGTTACACCTGAGATTCCTCTAGAAAAAGGAAAAGAAAAAAGACTGACAGCTAAGATCAAATTTGTGGTTACTCTGGGCATCCACAGTCATGCGATCAGACTATAAGACTAAAGACTAAAAATTTTAGTCTTTAGTCCGACCCAAGAACAACGGTGTATAGTCAAGCGGTGCTCTAGCAATGCGCCTGGGGTAGGGGGTGTGCTAGCGATGCGCTTGGAAAGACGGGCGGAGTCCTAGGATTACGCTTGCTTGAGACGGTCTGCTAGCTTGGGGCGGAATCCTAACGTAACGCCTGTGTTTAGACGGTATCCTAGGATCACGCTTGAGAGACGTGCGGTATCCCAGAAGCACGTCTGGTGGGGCGAAGTTCTAGCAGCACGTCTAAAGAAAGGGTACATGTGCCAAATGATAGTGTGAGTAGAATAGGAAGGGTGATGTCCTAGCGCACCGCCTGGGTTTCCAGGCAAGCTGCTAGCAGCCCGCCCCATTCTATCTTCGTTTTTATACCAACCGAATCCTAATTTTGCTCCTGTATTTTTTCTCCTGTGAAGGTCCGACTTCAAAAATCCGCCAGACCACCACCACCAGCACCCATCCTAGGTTTTGTGAAAAACCCATCGTGAATTTCTCAGGTAATAATACTAAACTTTATTTTTATAAATGATATCTTAATTTATAATTTGAAGAATTAACATTGTATTTTCATTTTGGTTATAATAATTGAAGTTATATTGTTTTAACTCAATTGAATTTAGGGGTATTGAAATATAATTGATTATGAGAATTTTATGGATCAGTTGAATTGAAGAAATTGTTGATTTTCAAAAGGGAAAATTCGGATTAAAATTTTGTTGGTATTTTAATTTAATTGGAGTTATAATTGATAATGAAAATTTTAGGGTTTAATTGAATAGAAGAAATTGTTGAATTTAAGTAAAAATTCGATTTAAAATTTTGTTGGTATTTAGTATTAAATTTTTTGTTGTTATTAACAATTCAGATTAAAAAAATATTTAGTTAAACGGGGGTTTGTCACAATTTAGAAACGACTTTTCTCATTCAGCTAGCAAAGCAATAAAGAAGAAGATGAAGAAAACATTGGAAATAAAGCGTTAGTATTTAGCTAGCAATGCAATGACTAAGATATTTTTTGTTTAAGAAATGCACCAAATAATATTAATACCTTCTGAAATCTCTGAGAAATTCTTTACACTCTCTTGCTAGATTTTCTAAGCGTCTTTGGGTCTATCGGTTGTCCAGTGTAGAAAGAGACTACTTAAGCTGAAAAAAGAATGCTTTACTTTGGACGCCTATTTGAATAGTCGAAGGCAGTTTGCTTTCTTTCGCCTTCTTAAAAGATTACGCTTCTTTTTTTATACAATATAAATTGACTCAGGGTGTGATTGCTCAAAAAGAGAAGGACTTCCAGAAGCCGCGGAACTCCGTAAGATGTTCGTGATGTTGATCACATTTTTTGTTTTTTCTGTGCTTTTTCTGGGCTATTTGGATGGGCTCGGATCCTTTGCATGATTTCATGTGCCTTTGACGGGCTTTTCATTTGGACGGATCCAGCGGGCCACGAAACGACTTCTGGCATCACCGGAAGGATCGGAACCACATTCGTAGGCCGACAATTTTTCTGGATAGGTCGAACTATTGGAAGCGGAAAAGACATGCATAGATAGTGGTCTCATGACAAGGGCCGACGACAGAAGCTCGGGACGGAGCCGTATGATGCGAAAGTCTCACGTACGGTTCCCTGAGAAGGGAGTGGCTACCTACTGGAGCTTCGACCGATAAAATACGCGCAAGCCCCTATCTCTCACCCATCGTCCTGATCTTGGCTTGAAGTCTCCAAGCTAAAACATAAAAGCGAACTCTTGGAATTATTAGGCTTAGCCCTCTTTTACACCAACTCAAAAACAAGCGCCGAATAAGGATAAAAGAAAGAACATTATTAAAATCCATTTTTTAAGCATTCAACCATTCATATTACGTTACGGCAATCCTACACGCCTACAAGTAGCCTTTTCCATCGTCTTTCGCTGAGCCTAGTGTGAACTTTTTCCTGCCTTCTTACCCAAGAGCTCTGATTCCGCTAACAGCTGCCCTTCGTGTAGGAGCGACGCAGCTCGACTTCAAGGATAGGAGCGAAGCCACTCAATTTAAGCATAGAGGGATTATAATGGGATTTCTTGCGAGAAACCTATCCAACCAATCGCTGCAGTTTCCTATTCTGTAGTTGCCGCTGTATAACGCCGATGGATAAGCCGTAGTCATGGAAGGAGGACTCTGGTTAAGGCATTTGATTGCCCCTAATAATAGTAGTCATTCTTATCAGCCATTTTCCGTTACGGGAAACAAAGACCTCGGTTCTGATATGTCGCAGGATTGAATCCTTGTTTTTTTACTACCCCTGGCCAATCGAGATGGGGAATCCAAACAGCTATCTTCTTAACAGCGCTGGCTACATTATATAGGATGGGGGCCACTAATTAAAAAGAAAGAGTTCTGCTCGTCCCGGGGATTGGAAACTTACTCGACTACTGGATTGGGACTGAACTCCCGAGACCCGTTTCACTAGTTGGGTAGGGTCACTCTAAGAGAAAGAAATCCTGAGTCACGAGAGAGATTCTCCACACGAACGACCCGTCAGGTTATAACTTACATTGGTGAATCGGACCAACACCTATCTTACACCAAAAAGGAGTCGCTTTTGTTACGCAGTTCGAAAGCTTAAGCCTTCCTACATATGCGGGCCCACCTCCGTGCTCTGTCTTTGAGTGCGCTCTACTTTTCATCTCTTTATCGGGCTCTAAGCTAAGCCTGCCGCTAACGCTTTGCGGGTCGCATTCGTCTGCCAGTTTCACACGGATATAGATCTCCTCAGCCAACCTATACTGGCGCAAGGCTAGACTCGAATGGGTAAGAAAAGAGTGTTTTTCTTACGTAGTTTAAGAATGCATGGGTGGGCCCGTATGAGGACTCTAACGAGGGAACCGGTGCGAAGCCGATGGGCGCCCACTTCATCTTTGTCACTGGATATGTGCCGCACAAAAAAGAATAATGTCATCCGCAAAGAAAAGATGAGTGGGAGATATGCCTTTGCGTGTGACCATAGTATGCATCTTACCCTCATTGAACAGTTTAGTAATATTCTTACTAAGAATGTCTTCCATTAACACAAAAAGAAGAGGTTATAAAGGATCGCGAATCTTTCAATCGGATACCAAGTGCTTGGATGCGTTAAAATCTAGCAAGAGAGTGTAAAGAATTTCTTAGAGATTTGCAGAAGGTATTAATGTTTTTTGTGCATTTCTTAAAAAACAATTCTATCTTCTTCATTGCGTTACGTTAAGTACTTAATGTTTTATTTCCAATGTTTTATTTTTCTTCTTCATCAGCACAGATATGAACGAGTCTAAATCAATGCAAAAAACTACTAGAAATGTTATGCAATGCAATGTATGCAAAGTTATTTACTTTATTACCTAGTTATACTAGTATGACAATATCTTAGTTCATACATATTCCAACAGTTGCTTACACACTTATTGAAACTTAACCTTCTTACATGTTTGGCATAAATAGTATTTGTTTCCAATGGATTCAGGTTTTTTAGAAGTGAGCCGCTTCATCTTACCATCACAACATGGATTTGTACATGATAAGACGTTGGTTCTGCAGTTATAAGCCATGTGATCAGCTTCCCCACATGAGTAGCAGTAAAATTGCTTCTCTTGTAACCACTTTTCATCATCTGGTAAAGTTTGTGGAATGGGTGGTGGAATACCTTGGTGTGAAGCTACATAAGCATCTAACCAGATGAAAACTCCACAGTAGTTGCACTTCACATAAGGTTGAAATCCAGTATTTCCTTTTTTTGCTTTTCTAAGAAACAGGTACCCCTTGCAGTTGGTTAGTGTGCATTTTCTACCTTCCCAAGGACAATCTCTGGTAACATGACCAGCAGATATACAAAGAAAACACTTGGTAATTGGTGATGAGATTGAACCCTCCATTATGTATGTTTTGTTTGAATTTTTTTCAAGAATTGTGTTGTTTGTGCAGAAGATGAGACTTTGCAGGTGATGGTGGTGGAATAGGGTATGACAACGTTCATTTTATAACTGAAGTGCCAACGGTCATTTTTTTTGAAGAAAGTAAAATCAGCCCGTTGTATCTGAATTAATCTTAAAAAACAAAAAAAAATGAAATTTATGATACATTAAAATATAACAATATATCAGTGAAAAATAAACTGAAAATAACTAAATTAATTCATAAAAGTTGAAACTTAATATGACAATGCTAATAAGACTGCCCTTCACAAAGGTTTAAGGTATTCCAAGAATCCTTTATGATTGGTTAAATCTTTTCTTCAAAATTTCTTCCTTCCTAAGTTCGATGTACTGTTTTGATACATCATCCATCCCGGAGAGACCCATCGTCATTATACGAAACTCCTCTTCTGCTTCTTTCCTAGCTAGTTTTGCTGCGAACTCGGCTTCTCTCTGCGCCATCTTCATTTGTGTTTGTTCCGTATATTTGGCGTTGAAGTTTTGTTGCTCTCTATAAATATTTTCCATTATTTCCTGTTGGACGCTAAATTTTGCTTTCCCTTTTGTCTTCTGTCGTTTCGCCTCTTTTTTTCCATTGGACGGATACATGTGTTAGGGATATCTCATATGTCTTCATAGCCACTGGAAGCGTCTAGGCTTAAGTCTTGTGTTTCCCGGTTGTCCTCACCGATTTCGTAATCTGACTCAGCTTGTGATGAATCGAAAACAGTTATCGATCATCTGGAATATTTTATATTATCTAACATAACTGTTTAGCACTCTTCATGCTTAAAACTTTTCCCACCATTAGTTTCCTTGAAAAGCCTCTTTACTTCTGCAATCTATTTTTTGAATTCAATTTAGTGGAGGATATACAATTCGAAACATTAATGTAATGGTCAAAATTAAATGAATAGTTACCTTATTTTCGAGGCCCCATAGTATGATGTTCACGTTCCACTTCCGCCTTCTTTGCAGAGAAAAGTGCCACATCTTTACTTATAATTTGAAATCGTTTCTGAAGGGAGGTCCAAGTGCGTTGTGGCATCGAAGGTATTGCTTCTTTCATCTGATTTAATATACGAGACCATAATTTTTCTTCTGATTGATCGGTACCAATACTACAATCTTGAGATATTGACAAATGAATTATACACATTGTTACATCTTCAAATGTAGAAAAATTTGGACCTCGTGATCTTGATGGCGGCATAATTCTTATCGATTTGCAAACTTATTAAATGAAAAAGAACTTAATTATTTTCGAATACTAACTAGATAACAATGACTGAGTTTAGTAAAATCAAATTGGATTAGTATTCCATATATAGTGTAAAAATATAACCGTTGCAACGGCAACGGTTAAATCAACGGTAACATCTCAACGTTAACATATTCCAATGGTATTCTAGGATCTCGCCTGGTATTGGGCGAAGCTCTGGAGTAACGCCCGGAAACACCAAATCATAAGTGGTATTCTAGGACCTCGCTTGGTGTGGGGCATATTTCTAGTGCACCGTTTCCCTGGGGCGTATCTCTAGCGCACCGCCTGGTTGTGACCGTGATCCTAGTACCCCGTTTCATCAGACGAACCTCCAGAATAACGCTTGACCAGGCGAACTACTAGCTTACCGTCCGTGTTTCCGAACGTTGTCCCAGAATAATGCTTGGCACTGGGCGGATTCCTACGTCGCCGCTTAGCATCAAGCGGTACACTAGGAGCCCGCTCGACTATAACCTGTTTAGTCGGGAAAGATGACCACTTTTCATCAGCTACAGTTGATTTCTTCGACTATCCACTACTTTTGATCGACCCACTACGCCTCACTTTTTCGGAGTAAAGATCAAAACTGATCTTTAGTCAGCCTTATGATCATCCCATTGTGGACGCTCTCAAACCTTACTATACATTGTACAAGGAATAGCTACCAGTTATGAAGGAAGAAAAACTGAGAAAAACTGACCCTTGAAATCATTATAATAGGCAGGGCTGCACTTGTAAGAATATACATCCAATAAAAAATGGGCTTTTTTTTGTCGAATCTGTGGTATACAATCCTAATTTACAAAGATCAGAACCGAAACAAGGAGATGTACAGCGAGATTGCAGTGACAGCTACTGGTATCAACTGGTATAAAGCATCCTGCGATGATCTGCTTCCACTCAGCTGTGCCTCGCTGATTTTCTCATTACCAGAACCCAGTGTGACATTTACTGACTGTGAACCTGGATACATAATAAATAATTTTGGTAACAGAAGAATAGGTATCAAGTGAGAATTTATTATTTCAATGATGGTCGAATGCACTAAGGATAGTACTGAAAAGCTGATAAGCGCAGGAAATAAAAACAAACAGAACATTATGGAATTTGAGGAAGCTAAACTTACAGTCATAGTTTACCCATCCAATGCGTTGGCGAGCCAGATCATAAATAATAATCTTATCTTTAAGAACAAGGTCTGTTAAGAGAGAAACCGATATTAGATCGTTCTCCTCAGAACACCAGGTTCTACTCGAGTAGCTAAGGAAAAGAATTCAGTAAATGGAAAAGAAAAAAGAAGGAAAAAAAAAACTAATTAGATGAAGCCTTTCCAGTCCAGTGATCTAACCTCCTAAAATTGTTATTCCTTGACCTTGCACTTTTTGAAAGCCAACACACCATTCACCCTGTAACAATAGATTTTCCACAAATTCAGAAGGGGTAAAGTAAACACTGGCGGAACTCTTAAATTTTCACTAACATGAACAGCCACAATCTTAGGTATTATAAACTGTTGGATCATGCTGAAACGCTCACTTGATGACCAGGTGTTAGTAGTAGGTAATCCTCGGGCTTTAAAACCATAGTTGCACCACCCGCAAAATTTAACATAACTGGAGGAAATGCTTCACTGACACTGAACATAACAAATGTATTTCAAATGGTTAAGGAAAACAGTCGTAGCACCCTACATACCAGAAAAAAGGTAAGACAGTAAAAATGATTGGAAAAAAAAAGAGGTTCTCAAAATTGAACCTGGCTTGAGCAATAAAACATTGGGTTCCTGTTTTATCTATAAAAGGTTTTACGGACTGTTGAACAACAGCAACAAGCTGTGGAGACAAGAAAATATAATATAATCACTTTCTTTTATACTGATCAGGAGCAGGAAAGATCAACTTCAATCAAATACTACTACTGATAACTTACAGCATTGACAAATGGATCAAACGCTCCTTCAGCTAGGTATGCCAAAGTTGTTCCGGAATCAACAATGGTTCCTTGACTGCTTGATGTTGAGAAAACAGCTGGATCAATAGGCACCGGTTGTCCATTGATAGCAATACTTTGCAAATTCAAGTTATAGTGAGGCCTGCAGGATTGAAGAGAGGAATCAATCATACTTTCCGTTAAAATAGCATAGATAAAACTAAACTCTTCAAAAGGAACTCCACAATTTAAAATTGGCAGTTTGGGAATATAATAGATTGTTGGTCTAAAAGAAATCAAAATAGTTGCTCACCACCACCGCATAGTAGAACAAAATGTTATCTTTCAAGATAAGAAAGTACAACGGTACATTATGGTGAAAACCACTAAAAACTTCCATAGAATTTAAAAAGCATGACACATAACAGAGAAAAAAAATATCAATTGAGGGAAAATGCTGATTGAGGCACGAATTTGGGCTATATTAAACAGCCAGGTCTGGATCACAATATTAAACACGAAAAATAACAACCAACTAATAGGCACGATTTGTTCCTTAATGTCATCAATCAATATTGATAGCCATCACTAAATGAAAAGCCTAACAATGGACAGGATACAATTCAAAAACTTAAGAAGTGAGTAATCAACTTCATCAAAACATTCTCTAATGCAAAACATGCATGGATGATGAAGTTAAGTGATACGATTTCAGTAAACAGGAATATTTAGTAGGTTAAGAAGAGCATTACTGTGATGGGACAAGCGGACTATAAACTATACCCTCTTCCACAACTTCACCAAGAACTAATACACCACCACCCTTGTCAGTTCCTTTCAAACAATGTGAGAACACCTTTGGTGTTATCCCTCTTGAAGATAGCTGTTGGATGATAGACATACCATGTTGCCCAAAACCAAGAATTCCATCAACTGCTCTATCTGTCTTTGTTAAGTCCCCGGACTGATAGTTACTACACCCGAAAACAACGGGAGCTGAAGAGTTAGACATTATAGAATTGCCAGTAACTGTGTCAAAATCCAACATGTCTGACACATAAAACCCTGCTGTCCCACTACCATCTCCATACTGAAACTGATAACTACACTGAGAATTTTCAGAACAACCAGCCTCGGCAGTTTGAACAACGGAGCTGCATACGCTATCGGCACATGATATTGGAGCAGCTGAAGATGAACTGATAGGATCAAAGAACTGCAGCTCTATCTGCAAACTCAGAAATACGCAGTATTGTTACTCACTAAGAAATCGGATTCTCAAGATTAAATTGGCATAGCGAAGGACATTGGAAAAGAAAAAAAATCTTACTCCAAGTCCACTGCTTTTCGGACAAGCACTGCATGAATTGCAATTAACCCATAATATATCACTTCCTGTATCAATCTGTACATTGAATTCCTTTGGTGGTGAACCTAATTTCAGTCTCGTGAAATATAACCTATACATCAAACCAGCATAACCCAAAATTCAAAATCACAGACAATCAATACCAAATCAATTTAAGCCCAAATAACAAATAAAGGAGGAATCTCCCCCACCCCTCGACCCCCAAAAAAAGTAAAATAACAAATCAAGATTTTCCGAGAATTTTCAATGAAAGCCCATATAAAGATTACAAAATTTATAATCACATTCAACTAATAATAAAACCCCAGAAATTGAAAAAGCAAGAATATTGATTACCCGACAGTGTAAGGATCAGCAGCACCTTGAACAGGGAAATCAACAACACCAATTGAAGATTGTTGTTGTTGCAAGATTCTACCATGTCTTGTTCTGTCTCTATTCTTTAACTCATTCAATTCAATATTATGATTATTTGGAATAATTCTTTCAAGAGTTAGGTAATGATTACTATAAACAAAAGCAACTGGTAATATAATTAACCCTAACGTAAAGATCAGAAATCCGGCGTGAAGAAACGCCGGCATTTCTGTAATAAAGTTCTCTCCTTTCCTCTTCTTCTATCTATTAATTGCAAAGAAAGAAAAAGATTGAAATTTTCGAAGGTTTTTTCAGAGACAGAGAGAGAGATAAAGAAATAAAAGGTTTTGAGACAGAGATAAACAGAATTTGTTCGTTTGTTTTTTAAAATAAATCTGATTACGTTATTTTTACAACTCCATTGGTGTTTATATAGTGGCGTCGCTAGCTTTCCTTAGTTGGGTGCGTAATACATACTCTATTTTATTCTGTTTTCAGAAAACGTATTTGTGGACCACGGTGGGCATAAAACGGCCGGCATTTTTGTACAAAGTTTAATGTCGTCAGCTACTGTATTTTTCAACGTGACAGTACCTTAATTTAGTGATATATCAGCGAATTGAAATTAGGATGTTGACAAAATATGCGTTTGATTATTACCATGAAAATTGATAATTCATTATTTCACCTGGTATAGTAGAAACTAGAAACTAAAATAAAATAGTAAAAAATTTAGGAAGTATTTTTCATAAATATACCATTTTATTACAGTGGTATTTTATTTTTTAATTTATCATTGTCCTTTTGGATATTTCAATTTTTTGGATTTAAAAATTATACTTAAAATATTTTTTTTCCTTATAAGGATCAATTCATAAAACTGAACTATTGATTTTAAGTATGAAAAATTACATTTTGATCAACTTGATTGAAAAACTAAGCTTAAGCTATACATGGAAGAGACTATCATGCAGATTGAAAACAATTGCTTCAGTGATGCTATGTTTGATGGCAAATTGCGAAAGGTAAAAATCATTTAGTGCGGTGTCTACGCATTTGAAGAGCTTTGCCAATGCCATGTTAGAGAAGAGCGTATGGTCGCTGATGTCATGGTTGCACTAATATCATTAAGGTACTATCCGCTCTTTCCTTGTAATCCCCATATTTGTTTTGTTTATAAAGGATGTGAATTGGACCATTATTCCATCTGGTTTTTGACCACTTGATAAATCTGATGTTGAGACTTACTGTCCAGCACTATTCTTGGATTTGAATCGCTCCCAGGGCGACCAAAATATAGGTAAGGGAAACTTAAACACACTCAAGAGCTCAAATATCCGAACTATATATGGAACCAACATCGAAATATTTCTTATCCAAACTTTCAGAAAACTGTATTTTTATCATAATTAGGTCACACTGTAGAGTAGAGTTGTTGCACATCCAAAGGAATCGTATGAATATTTTTTAAATGAACACTTTTTATCCAATCCAATTGGATTTAAGTAGGAGGACAATAGAATCGTAAGAATACCTGTCAATAAATAAAATGATTGATAAAAAAAATGCACTGAAATATGATGCTTTAGTTAGAATAACGGTTGTTTAGAAGGAAAACTGTAAACCTAAGTCCTTAGCTCACTGAGCCCACTGATCAAAAGGGCAAAGGAAATGGCTCAATTTAGATCTTTCTTTGTATAAAGATGGTCCAAAGATCAAAAATCAGTCAAGATGGAGACCAAATATGAACTTTAATCTGTTTTGATGTTCCTGTTAGCATAATAGACAGCAGTTCATGTGCACGTGCATGTGCATGTTTCTAGTCCGTTCACTTGTGGCATATCTTAGACAATAGATGCTCAGGGAATAATTTTTATTTGGTAATTTTTACTTTATCTAGTTCTTCGAATTCGAAGCAATTGGCGGGACCAATCCAACTTCATACGACCAACTTGAGAAATGACACGCCAGGTTGGACGGGTAGATTCTTCCAATTCACTTTGTGGCGATTACAGTTTTACCCTGGCCGTTTTGTGATACTAGGCTACTCCAATTCGTTTTTTTTCCTGATATTTAAATCATCATTATTTCATTCCAATTAATTCCAATTAAGAAATGTTCCCACGATAATTGCTTAAAAGAAAAATAAATACATCACAAATATTAACATATATGAATAAAATATGAAATATAAATAAATTATGAAAAGAAAGAACGATCTACAACGATAACATTTAATTCTTATATATAGAGATTGTAATTGAAATTCTAATTCAATCATTTTGATTTATTTTCTTTTTGGAAATAGATGTTCCTATGAGAGAGAAGTGATTGTCCAATTTTTTTTTATGTGTAACGAGTAACCACGAAGACTTAGATCTATTTTTTTGATGAAGAATAACTTGACCTGCCACGTCGAATCGCCGATGTACTTGTATACAAAATACCGAATCATGAAAAAATATAAGGAAAGAAACACTATGAAAATGCAGATAAAAATCATCGTAATAGCGAAGAAAGGAATCACCCTAATAGCAAAGAAAATTACTAATCAATGAAATAACTTTCAAATCAAGGCATAGTTTTAGATTTTTGGTAGTCTCATTAGTTAGGCGAAACTCTAATTCCAATATGGATTTTTTTTATTTATGATACATAGGTATCACCGCAATTAAGATAATATTTCTAGTATTGAAAATAAGATAAAGAGTAAAACAAAAAAAAAGAGTGAATATTTATGATATAAAAAAAGTTTCTAAATCTAAGAGAATTTTTTATTCCGCTTATATATGTGGTGCAAATGTAATAATTGAAAACAAATAATCTTCGCTCAGATCCGGTCCAAAAGGACTAGATTTAAACAAATGAGGAAAAAATGAAAGGTTTTTTCTAGGGTTTTTGAGAGGGTGGAGAGAGAAGAGAAAAAAAAACCTTGGTTTTTTTTATAGTAACACTACATATAAATCAGGATATAGCAATAGGGCTAGAGTTGTTAATTAGCAACACATTTTCGTTGTTGCTAAAATAGCAACAACTTTAGTCTGTTGCAATTAACAACGACGGAATATATATATATATATATATATATATATATATGCCTGACAATATTTTTTATTCTTTTTCCGCTTATATTTAAAAAAAATTGAGTTTGAAAGATTATTTTACCCCTAGTATGTTATCTAGCTAACCCTAAGTTCTAACTTTCATTTATCTTATTTCTCACTGCATCACCCTACTTTTATATCAGAAGTTCTCAAGTATCAGTACCCAAACACCATAAACACACCAGTTTTCATTCGTCCTCGTTTCTACTATCACAACATCAAAAACACCCAAATCTATAACAATCACTGCATCAATTAAAGTTTCATATTTCGTTTACTAATATTTTCCTTTTTTTTTCTTTGGAAACCCTAGAAATCTTTCGATCTGTAAAA
Source organism: Papaver californicum (assembly GCA_023531435.1). Lineage (NCBI taxonomy): Eukaryota > Viridiplantae > Streptophyta > Magnoliopsida > Ranunculales > Papaveraceae > Papaver > Papaver californicum. The sequence continues at coordinate 2,563,686 of JAJJMC010007139.1, read as the reverse complement.
TTGATAGACACGTTTATGTGCTTTATTTGATCTCACATTTGCATTATTAGCGCTTAATTTTTGTATTAATAATGTTATTTTATATGTTTTCAGGTATTTTTGTAAGAATAAACTCCTGTGGAAAAATGGGCTTAAAAAGTGTTAAAGGCACCCGAAAAATTGATAAAGGCACCGAACCTCCTTATAATTTTGAATTGATTTGGCGGGAACTTCTATTATCTTTAAACTGCGTGAAATATAAACAAGATTTTCGAGGAGAGTTTCAAGGAATAAAGACATGAATATCTTCTTGCCATATGAAGAAGAGTTTTGTAAAATTTGGGAACTCAAATTTGGACGTTAAATTTGGAAAAGAAGATTTTTCCGTGGAAAAGAAAGAAAACCAGAAAGAAACTCGTGAAAGGAAATAAGATATTCTCGGTCACTAAATTTGTGTGAGATGTTGTCACGAGTTTTGGATAAGGAGACAACATCAAATATTGATCAAACAAAATCTCAGATTCTCGAGAAAAATGATTTTCACGGGATTTTCTTCCATGACTCATCTGGATTTTGTTTCTATAAAGATAATTGTTGTGTAAGAAGATTGGAGAATCAAACAAGAAAGAATATTATTCTCGGTTTAAAAAATGCAACAAAATCAGTTCGAAGAGTTAGAGAATCACCGAGAATTTGATGATCAAATCAAAGACATAATGTGTGCGGTTATGGAAGGAGATATTGGTTTTAGTATAAATAGGGAGTTGAGAGAACATTTTCGGGGAGGCTAGATGGATCTAAAACCCGAGAAAAATTCAACTCAGAAATCTTTCTACAACTTTTAGGGTTCTTCGTGGAAAAGAGGTAGAAGAAGAAGAAACAATGCCTGAAAACTGTCGCTGATACCGTGGTCTTTACTTTTATAAATCAATACCTTCCACAACGGTTCAGTGAATAGTAACTGCAACAATTCTGGACTTTAATACAGAAGAAAGTAGTTCTTCTTGTGCTGCGGTAGGAAACAGTCTTTCTGAACTTCGCTCAGGGTATATACTTTATTCATTGCACTTGAAATTTGTCGTTAAATTGACATGAGATAAAAGAAAATGTAAGTGTTCTTCATTAATAAAATCCATGATTTTACAATTTTCTTTTGTTCTTTTTGCTATGAGTGGATAAACTTCTCCTCTAGGGGTGTAGGAGGAAACTATCTTTTGATGTGTAATAATTAATATATTTTATTTCTTCGACAATTTTACTCTACTAATGGTACTTTTAGTGAGTAATAATTTTATCTTCTTTAAAAGATTCATAATAATTGTTTTGGATAGTCTTTAGGCTGTTGATTTTTTATAAGCGAATGAAAATTAAATTTTTAGCATAATAACGAAAGTTGTATTATTAAGTTTAAAACGATAAATCTTTTAAAACATGAGATTGGGTTCAATAAGGTTTTGAGTAATATGGGAGTAATAGTGGTATTAGTGATTAATTAGTTATACAAACCTCAAAAGTAGTGGAATCCGAAACCCTAGCTTCTTCTCTTCCTGGTTGATTAGCTTATATAGTTATTTTATCTTTTTAGTTATTTATTTTATTTATTAAAAATTATTCTTTTTGGTTATTAGCGTATTAGTTAATTAAAAATTAGAAATTGCACTTCTGAAATCCCTGTGGAACGAACCGTACTTGCATACTGTCCAATCGACAGCCGTGCTCTTGCGGTATGATAAAAATCCCATCAAGAACCCTCAAACCAAACCCTGATAATCATCAAATAAGAAGATAGTAAAGATGTTGGAACAAAGGTTAGTACAAGGGAGTTTGTCGAACAAAACAATAAAATCATTCAATGATATAATGAATGATGTAAACTTTGATTGTTCAACAACTAGCTTTTTGTAAAATCTTGAAATATGTTGGTAATGATGATATTATCACTATTATAGGTGATAATGGTGGTGATGTTGTTGCGTTTAAAGGCCCTGATAAGGTTTTTTTCTTCTAATTTTTTTATATCATTTTTATGAAGTAAACCTTAGATTCATATTCTTCATTATTGTACAAATCAGGGTTTCTCATGTTGTCTCTGGGGTTGAGGTTTAAAGAATTGGTAGAAAGATTTTAGCAATTTTGGGGAATGTAGAGGATGTGTTTGAGCATTTGTCCTTACGTGATTCCCTGATTTGCGTTATACTTATACATATTTCCTTTTAAACACACACTAAAAGTTTCATGCTCAAATTACGTTTGGGTCCAACTTACTTATACTCACTTGTTTTTATTTCATAACATAACCTAAGCTAGTAAGTGTAGATGGTGGGATATTGAAAAATATGAAAATTGTAAATTTATATGTCCCATATAAGAAATCGAATTTACAAATTTATTTCTTTCTCGTATAAGAAATGTATGTCTATCCCACGTTCTAACTGAGAATACAGATTCTATTAATAACTATAGACACTATACGTTGATCATATAGTCTTTCTATAAATATATGTACATATGCAATACCAGAGCTTTACTTGGATAAACTGTCGATATTTGTAATTTGAACTTATGCCAAGTGCATTAATTCCCCGACTGAATTCCTTGGACTCAAGTATCAATAGTTGCGACTTGGACAAAATCCAAAGTTTACACAAAAAAAAAAAGTACCAAAACACCTAGTATGCGACTCAGGAACACAATCCGTATTGTTTATTCGTCAATTCCCACCCAAATCTCTATGGAATAGAGTAGCAAGCCTTGCACGTCCTAGAAGCACGGCGCCAGCCTCAGCAGTATCACCAAGAAGCATAACTCCAAGCTCCTTGCAGCGTCTAAGATCACCAACGCAAGATCCTCGCCGCGTCTCCCAAGAGGACAACGCCATCTTCTTGCATGGCCCTCAAGAGAACAACGCCAAAATCCTTGTTTGGTCCTTAAAAACACAGCGCCAACTCCTTGTTTAGTCCTCAAGAGGACGTCGTCAAAGTCTTCCTCGCCCGGTCCCTAAAAGCACGACGCCAAGCTCCTCACCAACATCTCCAAGAAGTACGACGTCAAGCTCTGGACATAAAGAAGAATCATAAAGGTGAACTCCAAACTCCGAGACCTAGATCCTTGTGTTGCAGTCTCAAGATATGATAATATCTCCCCAAAATCTCATATGAAGTGTCTCTTAGATAGTACTCAAGTTATGGAAGTAGTTGTGCTTCGAATCTCGTGCAAATAGGTCGTCGTATATCGCCAAAATACCCAAAAGTATACCCAAACACGTCCCTAACAACACCTTGGTTCGTGTCCAAAAACCCCAAAATCAACCAAAAAATACTCAAAAATTATCTTTTAATAGGGTCAACCAAGTCTGGTCGACCCACTATTCTTTTCTTTTATTTTCTTGCGCACGAGTAGTGATAGACACATTTATGTGTCTTATTTGATCTCATATTTTGTACTAATATTATTATTTTATGTGTTTTAAGTATCTTTGTGGAAATAAACAATTGTGGAAAAGATGGCTTGAAAGTGTTAAAAGTACCTCATAAAAGTGATAAAGGCACCCATGCCTTGGATAAGGGCACCTCCTCCTCAAATTTGAAATGAAAAATTGGCGGGAAATTTTATTCTCAATAATGATGATTAATTGTCGTGATTTGGAGAATTTTTGAAGAGTTTAAATGCGATAAAACACCCTTGCTTTATTAATAGAAGTTGTACAAATATGAGAGACTATAACCAACCAACAGAATCTCACTGATTTTATTCTCCAGATAAAAACAGACAGAAAATTCATTCCACGTGAAACATGAAATACTTTCCTATTTCACTAAAGATTGTTTCCAAACTAGTGAATATATTGCTCGAACAAA
>JAJJMC010007139.1:2541307-2559450 GCA_023531435.1 Papaver californicum | reverse complement strand
CCCAAAGATTATCGAGATATGGTTGGGAGTAAGAATAATTGCCAAGAATATTTTCTCATTGAACGAAAAGATTTGAGGAGTTATTATGATGATTTGAAAAGATATTGGAGGTATAGTATATATAGAGGTGATCAAAGAAGAGATGGGGTGGGGGTGGGGGTGGCAGAGGCCAGAGATCGAGAAAAGAAAAATCAGTTTCATCTCTGCTACACAGCATGGAAGAAGGAAGAAGAAGAAACAAAAGAACATAAGGATGGGAAGAATTGTAGCATAAATTGTCACATAAACGTTGCAGTTGCCCTGTTTTAATATATTTTTGTTTCTTTTCATCTTTTCAACACTTATGAGCTATGTTTCTATCTTTGGAGAGAGTGTTTGCTATGATGAGTTAAATCCCATCACTGGGACGATGGAGGAAGCCATATTTCATGATTGTGGTAAATATAATTAATTCTTTTATGACTTTTTACATTAATTTAAATGGATTTATGATATTTCTTAATTATTTGTGATTTTGTTTGATGGTGTATGCTTAGTATTAAGTACTTTTGATGCGCCATGCTTATGATTTACATTTAGTTTTTTAAAATCCTTCTTTTGGCAAAGAATCAAAGTCAATACTTTTATTATATGAGCTATAATTGTCTAGAATTAATGTATGAATCACATGAATATGAGAAATGGTGGAATCCTGAGTCCCAGTTTCTCTCAATCTTGTTATCATCTTTTAAATATTTGCTAGTTTAACATTAGAATTAGGTCTAAAATCAATTCTTAATAAGTCCGAGTTAACGAATCTTTTTACCACTTCTACAATTCATCAATTTTGGCGTTGTTGACGCGGACTTATCTTTATGTTAGGGTTTTAGATTTTTTTTATTTTTTTTTTAGGTTTAGTTTTTAATTAGGTTAATCGGGATTTATGTTTTATTTTTTCCTTTTTAGATTTTATGTGGTATTCTCCTTGTCTTTGTTGTGCAGGTAAAGTTTTGCAATTATTGTGGAAATTGCCTACCAAAAAAGGTAAGTAGTATAACTAAATTTTTATTCTAGATTTTTTATTATTTTTTTTATAATTTTTTTAGAAATAATTTGTATATATTTCTTTTAGAATTTATTTTATTTTGTATATATATATATATATATATACATAAAAACTTGCATAATATTTTGCACTTTCGTCAAATTATCGAATTTAGGAAAACATGTAGAAAAACACGCTGAACCTGTGTCGTGGGCCTTATGCGAGTTACCAGCCAAAATTCCACAAACCTTAGCGTAGTACCGTTGACCAGTCTTTGACTGTAGGTATATTTTGCTAAAGGTAACCTGAGCTTACCTATTTTAGTTGACCCTGCATTTACACGTGCCATAATTTTTTTTTTAAAATTGTCGAGCATGCATTACGATAGCCAATACAATGAATATCCGATTGAGTTTCAAAATGGACATTATTCTTACTATCACCATAGTGTGGATAGTGGTTGGGACCATCACCAACCTTTTGAAGGTTATGGCTCATACCATGGTGATCTCAATTACTATTCATATTCCCACCAGTCATGTGAACGTCAAAATGAGCGAAATTTGAGTTCTTTGTCTTTGAAGGATGCCCTCAAGCAGTTGCAATCTAGTACTATTTCTTTTGAAAATTCCATCAAGCAGATGTGATCTAGTACTCCTTATGGTGACCCAAATACTTCTCTAGAAGAATCACTCGAGCAGTTGCGATCTAGTACTCCTTATGAACCTATTATGCCTCTAGAAGAAGCACTCAATAAGTTAACTGAGATGACACATAGGTTTGACTTAAATATGAAGGAAAGTTTTGCAACAATGAGTATTGCCCAAAATCATCTTAATTGCCAATATAGCTAGTATACCCTTGATAATTATTCACCTAGTCAGGAGAAAGAGGTTATAATTGGTAACACTACTTGTTTAGATGGGGTTCAACCATCTTCATGTTATTATGATGAGAATAGTGCTGATGAAGAATCTGAAATATGTAGGCATATTGATCAGGAAATTTTTACTCCATTTGAGCTTCATGATGATAATGTTATTTTTAGTTCAAATCCTAACAATATTAAGGATTATTTCACATATTCAAAAGGAAGAGGATTTGACTAGAAATACCACTGTAGTTTTTCCTTGTTACGAAGCCGATGATGGTTTAGAGGAATGGGTTTATCATGAGAATACTGTTTTAGAGTCCATCGATTTAAAAATAATAGTGTTAGCAAATAAAATATACTTGAGAGCTTTTAAATATGAGTGAGGATGCACCTTCTGCTTATAACTTAGAAGAAGCAATTGACCATTTTCAGAAATCTGATGATCTAGAAATTAGAGAAATTATGACTAGTGTACCTAAAGACACCCAAAGTTCTAAGTTTGAGGGTGATTATCATTCTCCATGTGCTTTAAATTTCAATCTTAGAAAGATCCCTCACTTGGGACTTGACATATGTGCCCCTACCAGTTTACAAGATTATCTTCATACACGTTTTCCCGAACCTAATAATGATGTCCAGAAAGAAGTTCAGTTGTTAAAAACCCATCCTATGGTTGATGAGGTTTACCCAGTCAATGTTACCAAGATTGACTTTGTTTTCCCACCAAAATTTTTTCTTTAAATTGTGGGAATGTTTGAGTTTCGAATGTGTCAGTTATTAAGTTTTGAGACTAAGCCTAATTACTTTAGGAGATTAGAATCGACACATTTTCTTAAGAATGACCACCACTTTCATTGTGGTCAACTATGTGAGTCAAATCTGATTGACTTTGAGGATCCATAATTATTCAGGTTATTATTATGTGCTTCTAAGTTCTTAGTTGAGTTTTTTCAGACTCTACAACCCGATCCTCCGGATCCTGCCTATGAGGAAACCAGTCCATGAAAACATTTCATCTAGACCCTTTTATAGAGCCAGAACCTTAACTACAACTAGATGTAGTTGTCTTAAACAAAAAAATAGCACTATTTGATTCAGATTACCCACAGTTGTTCCGCCTATCGCTATATGATTTTATGAGGTGACTAGTCCTTTCTTAGTCTGGATGAAGACTTTAAACTTATCACTTATTGGGAGGTATCCCATGCTCATGCGACACGGTAATATCTTTCATTTTTCCTCTCCTTCAAGTGATAACATTTTCTCCTTGTTCATGCTTTTAATTTCATCTTTAGAACATTAAGGACAATGTTAGATTTAAGTTTGGGGGTACAAAAGAAACTTTTAGTTGTATTTTGAAACTCCAAAGTCTAGAAACGTGTGCCAATTCAGGATAACACTAATCAATCTAAGTAGATGGAAACAAACCTCTTGGTTGTAGGAGTTGAGGGACCCAACTAAATGGTCTATTCATAAAAGGACATAGATCAGGTGTTAGAAATAACATGATAGTCGTTACCGTATCTCGGAGTCATCACCATATCACGTTATGTTTTTATTTTTGTAGCTTTATGTATTTCTTTAAGTGATTTGGTGGGCTACTAGTATCACCTTTTTGTTGCCGCTAGGATAAAGTAGAGTGATTGAGATCAAGCCCCATTTTTGTATTTTATTTGAATTAGACCAATAAATAATAAAAAAAATAACTCGAGTATTGACACTTGGATAGCAATATGTGTGGGTTCTCCCTGTCTACGTCTCCTAAGCATGAGTGGAATGCAGGATCCATGGGAACTATTATGTAATCTGCTGAAAAGGAGCATACGCTTGGATTCAAAAAATCCAATCATGTTGTCGATACATTGACAATAAAAAAAATGTATATATTCAATAAATCGACCGTTGGGGCCCTTGTATATACCAGCTGAGTTGATACTAGAATTAGGATTCAGACCAGTGGGTGCGTATCTCAATCCATTAGGGTTCATCTTGAAACGATGTTCATACAAATATTCTGAGAAAAACCGTTCACCTTAGTTAACATGTGCATACTTCTTTTTCCATATCCATCTTCTTAATATATTCATGTAATTGTGGTTTGTTAGATTCCGAATATCGTGGTCCATTGTACGACTTTCTGAGTAAAGCTTTATTTTCTTATATATGAATTTTAGTACGCTTGAGTGCAAACTCGTGTACACCAATTGGATTCGAAACATGGTAATTCCTCCCATAGCCAATGAATAATTATGCCAACTAAAAAAATTGTTTAGTGTTGTTCCTAGATTCTTCACATGTAGCTAGGGTTTGGAGTAAAGGTTTTGTGGATACACTTCTTGTAAAACATCCCGAGACAACACTCGGCCACTAGGGACACCTAGGGGTTTAAAGACTTGTTGCACACGCTAAGTGCAATCGCGATGCCTGCGAAAGTGAGTTAGATATTTATTTTTGTTTTCTAGATTAGATTTGCTCAAGGACTAGCAAAATATAATTTTGGGGGTATTTGATAGACACATTTATGTGTCTTATTTGATCTCATATTTGTATTAATAGTTCTCATATTTTCTACTAATATTATTATTTTATGTGTTTTTAGGTATTTTTTTGGAAATAAACAATTGTAGAAAAGATGGCTTGAAAGTTTTAAAAGTACCTTAGAAAAGTGATAAAGGCACCCATGCCTTGGATTAGGGAACCTCATCCTTAAATTTGGAATGAAAAATTAGCGGGAAGTTTTATTCTCAACAACGATGATTAGTTGTCATGATTTGGAGGATTTTTGAAGAGTTTAAATACAATAAAACACCCTTGCGTTATTAATAGAAGTTGTACAAATATGGGAGACTATAACCAACCAACAAAATCTCGGTGATTTTATTTTCAAGATAAAATCAGATCGAAAATTCATTCCACGTGAAACATGGAATACTTTCCTATTTCACTAAAGATCGTTTCCAAACTAGTGAATATATTGCTCGAACAAAAGCAGCAGCAAAAGAAAAAAAAACCTAGAGATTATTGAGATATGGTTGGGAGGTATGCTAATTGCCAAGAATATTTTCTCATTAAAAGAAAAGATTTGAGGAGTTATTATGATGATTTGAAGAGATATTGGAGGTGTAATATATATAGAGATGATCGAAGAAGGGGGGGGGGGTGGGCTGGCAGAGGCCATAGATCGAGAAAAGAAAAATTAGCTTCATCTCTGCTACACATCGTGGAAGAAGGAGGAAGAAGAAACTGAAGAACATAAAGCTGGGAGGAATTGTCACAGAAACTGTCACACATTCTATCGCATTTACAACGCCTAAGAGCAGTTCTTTTTAGTTCTTTTTCAATTTTTTAACAACAGAGAACACAGTACTCTGCAACGCTTATAAATGTTGCAATTGCCCTGTTTTAATCTGTTTTTATTTCTTTTCATCTTTTCAACACTTTTGAGCTATGTTTCTATCTTTTGAGAGAGTGTTTGCTATGATGAGCTACATATCATCACTGGGATAATGGAGGAAGCCACATTTCATGATTGTAGTTAATATAATTAATTCTTTTATGACTTTTTGCATTAATTTAAATGAATTTATGATATTTCTTAATTATTTATGATTTTGTTTGATGGTTTATGCTTAGTCTTAAGTACTTTTGATGCGGCATGCTTATGATTTATGATAGACACATTTATGTGTCTAATTTGTTCTCAACTTGTTTATTGCTAAAGCTCGATTTTGTAATAATTGCGTCATTTTATGTAATTGTAGAAAAATCGAAAATTAGAAGTTTCCAGAAAAATCAGCTCGTGATGATCATGATAAAGAAGATGAAGAAAATGTTGCCAAAAGTTTGAATAAATTGTTGCCGTAGCTATGTATCCACGTCGCCTATTCTTTTGAATTCAGCTCTTTTGTAACAGCTAGCAACAGTGATTCTGTAACGTTTATAAACGTTGCAAAATCACTGTTTTCACTATTTTCATTCTTTTTCATTCTTTTTAAGCAATTTGAGACATGTACATATCTTGTGAAGGTGTTTTGAAAATGATGAGCTAAACCCCATTTGCTGAGGTGATGGAGGAAGCCATTGTTTCAATAAAAGTGGTACATTTCTATTTTTAATTAATTTTTGTAATTTCTTTTTTGATTATTTGCCTTGATAAAAAATTTGATTAAATGATTTTTATTAAGCAGTTGTGATTTCGTTAGATGGTATATGCTTTGCCTAGGGTTTAAATATTCCATGCTTTTGCTATACAATTGTTATTCTAGAAATCTACTTATTGCAATATTTTAGAATCAAAGTAAACGAAAGAATTGCATGAATATTAAGTAGATTGAATCACCTTAATTGGTTAATGGTGAAATCCACACCCTCAGTAATTTGTGAATATCATTTGCATCTTTTGTGCATATTTGTAGTTTAAAAAATTAGTTTATTATAATCTAAATTCAGTCTTCACAAGTTCGAGAGAACGACACTCTATTTACCACAATCTACAATCACATCAATTTTTGGCGCCGCTGCTGGAGACTTGTTTTTAGATTCGTTTCTAGGTTTAATGTTTTTTATAGGATTTTTATTTTATTTGTTCTATTTTACATTTTTGGGTATTGTCTTTGTGTTACAGGTTTTGGATCGAAAAGAAATTGGAGTCAAAGAAATATTTGGGATTAAAGACTTGTAACTAGAGACAAAGCAAAAAGAACGTAAAGAAGACAAAGTTTTCTTTATTTTCTTTATTTTTAGAATTTATTTATTTATTTTTTAGATTTTTTTTATAGAAAAAAATATATTAGGAGTTATTTTATTTTTGTAATTATTTTAGGTATTTTTCTTTTTTTTTGTTATTTTTGGACTTTGAACTTTTGGACATTATTTTTATTTTATTTTTTTAACCTTACAGAAGGGTATTAAATATAAACTGCACAGGGAAGGACGACAATTACGATATTGTCTCGGCCCCTCGGGTTCGTACACTGACATAGGAGTCGGTGGCCTGAGTCGACTACAACCGATTCATCCCCCGTCTGGTACGGGAGGTAAGACTCTAACCACCCACGAATCCCCTGTCAGTGGGTTTTCTGTATTCCTTCGTAATGCATATATGTTGAGGACTTGAATACGGAATTAATTTTCTAGTAAAGGGAAAGGACTGGCCATATAAGATAAGGACTCGGATTTCATCACCGTTTCCTTCTTGCCCGCCTTAGGAACACGTTACCTAACGCGAACCTAAGCCTAAAATTTGACTAGAAAGAGACCTATAGGGTAACGAGCTTATTGGAAAATCATTCAAAAGGACTATATTGGTTACTTTGTTAGCATAACTTAAAGTTCAGGATGATTATTTTAAGTTGATTAGAGCCGCCTTGTAACCCAGGGAAAAGTTGCCAAAGAGGGAGGGTTATCAAAGCTCCTTAGAGCTTATCCTGCTTCTATTTGACTTAATCTAATTCAGATCGTTTTAAGAGATTTGCTAAAACTGTAACTAGTTACCTTTTGGAAGTATAGAAGCTGGTTTAGAAACAATCTAAGTGGAGCCATCATGCTTTTTGTTTGCTAGATTCAGTAGGTTTGATTTGGTTGAGTCGGCCTTGTTTGTGTATGTTTAGAACCCCTTCCTGTTAGGATTTATTTGCTTAGTTTTTTTTTTTGTAAATTTATTAGGATTTTTTTTGAAAATGTCGAACTGGTATTATGAGGACCAATACAATGAATATCCGAATGAATTTCAAAATAGACATTATCCATACTATCAACATAGTGTGGATAGTACTTTGGACCACTACCAACCTTCTGAAGGTTATGGTTCATACCAAGGTGATCCCAATTACTATTCATACATGCACCCGTCTTTTGAACATGCAAATGAGCAAAATTCGAGTTCTTTGTCTTGGAGGGATGACCTAGAGCATTTGCAACCTCGTAATCATCATGAACCTATTACACCTCTAGAAGAATCACTCAAGAAGTTATCTGAGATGACACATAGGTTTAAATTAAGTGTGAGGGGAACAAATAGTAGTCCAACTCTTTCTCAAGAAGAACCACTCAAGTTGTTGCAACCTAGTACTCATCATGAACCTATTATGCCTCTAGAAGAATCACTCAAGCAGATAGCCGATAATACAAAGAAGATAGCTGAGACTACAAGGCAGATGATTGAGGATAGAAATAGTTTCGTATTAAGTATGAATGAAATTTCTGCGAAGAATAATATTGCTCAAAATGATCTTAATTGCCAATACAGTGTTTCCACTTTTACCCTTGATAATAATGATGAATATTTACCCACCTTAGAGGACAAGGTTAGAATAGAAGACACTACGTATTTAGATAAAGTTCAAACATCTTCATATTATTATGATGATGATTATAGTGTTGATGAAGAAATCCGTAGTCATAATGACGAGGAAACTGTTACACCAATTGAGCATAAAGATAATAATGTTGTCTCTAGTTTACATCCTAATAATATTGATGATTATTCACTTATTCAAAAGGAAGAGGATTTGACTAGAGATAACATTGCTTTGGATAGAGTAATATTTCCTTGTTCTTATGAGTATGATGATGTTTTAGAGGAACGAGTTTTTCCTGAGACTAGTGATTTGGAGTCTAACGACTCGAAGACAATAGTCTCTGACGAAGATGATAGACTCATAGAGAATTTAAACGTGATAGAGGATGATTTGGTTCAGGTTGATAGAATTGTTTCCCCAGTGGATTTTGATGTCTTAGACACCCAACCTTTTCAAGTCCCAGAGGCTCAAGTACCAATGATCTTAGGTCATCCCTTTTTAGCTACAAATAATGTCGTCATCAATTATGGAAATGGAATAATTAATATTTCTATTGGTAAAATGGCTATTGAACTGAATCTTTTTAGTATGAGTAGACAACCTTCTTGTGAGATCTATGATTTAGAAGAAGTGAATATAACTAGTAATTCAGTTCAGAAATCTTTACCAAACACTTCGTTAGAAGATCCATTAGAGAAATGCCTAGCCCACTTTGGGTTTGATGTTGACAATGATAGTGTTATTAATGAGGTGAATACTTTGTTAGATTCTGCCCCTTTGATGGACACTTATAATATTTGGAAAGCTAAGTGTGAACCTTTACCAGTTTCTAAGTCTACCTTATTTCCTCTTATAGAAGAAGCTGAGTGTAGTTCTGACCCTAAAGACCCTAGAATCCAACCAATATTTTTGAGTCCATCTGAGAGTAGTTTCCACACTAAGTTTGGGGGTATCGATGATTCTTGTGATTGTCAAGTATCCCTGCTTAAAGTTCCTCACTTGGGACTTGACATTTGTGCCTCTACCATATTACGAGATTATCTTCATACACTGTTTCCCGAACCTAATGATGTCCAGAAAGAAGTTCAGTTGTTAGAGACCCATTCTCTTATTGATGTGGTTTACTCAGGAAATAATACCAAGGTTGACTTTGTTTTCCCACCAAAATATTTTTTTCCATATGTGGGAACGTATGAATTTCAAATGTGCCAGCTACTAGAATTTGGAACTAAACCTAATTATTATAGGAAATTAGAATCGACACATCTTCTCAAGAATGACCACCACTTTCGTGTTTTCAATTATGGTCAACTGTTCTGGTCAAATATGATTGATGTTAGGGACCCATAGCTTTTCAGGTTATTATTATATGATCCGTAAGTTGTGGCTAATCTTTTCTTAGTCTGGATGAAGACTTTAAACTTAGCACTTCTTGGGAGGTAACCCATTCTCATGCAACACGGTAATATCCTTCCTTAACTCCTTTTATTCAAGTGGTAACACTTTCTCCTTGTTCAATTTTTTTTAATCATTTATTTTTAGAACATTGAGGACAATGTTAGATTTAAGTTTGGGGGTATGGAGAAACTTTTAGTTGCAATTTTAAACTTTGAAATTTAGAAACATGTGAATCATTCAGGATGACACTGACCATTCTAGGTAGATGGAAACATAGATCTTTTTCTATAGGAATTGGTGTGCCCAGCTAAATGGTATATTCATAAAAGGATGCCTAGCTCAGGTGTTAGAAATAACATGATAGTTGTCACCATATCTCAGAGTCTATCTCAGTCATATCACCTTCTGTTTTTGTTTTTTGCAATTTTTGTGTTTCTCTAAGTGATTTGGTGGGGCACCATTATCGAATTGTTATCGCTGTCAGGATGAAGTTGAGTGGTTAAGATAAATCCCCATGTGTGTGTTCTCCCTGTCTCCGTCGCCTAAGAAAGCGTGGAACGTAGGATCCATGAGAACTATCATGTAAGATGCTGATAAGGAGCATGCGCTTGGATTCATTTGATCCAATCATGTTGTCACTATATTTAAAATAAATAGTTGTTTTATTCTCAATAAATCGACCGTTGAACCATTGTATATACCAGCTGAGTCGACATTAGCATAAGGAGTAAAGACTAGTGGGACCGTATCTCAATCCATTAGGGTTCATCCTGGCAGTGACCTTCAGACAAATATGGGAAACACCGTTCACCTTAGTCAACATGTGCACCATTCATTACTTATATATTCATCTTCTAAATCTTTCCAAGTGATTGAACTTTGATAAACTCCGAGTATCGTGGTTGAACGACTATCTAAGTAGAGCTTTAAATTCTTGTATGAATTTTAGTATGCTGAGTGAAAACTCGTGTGCAGCAATTGGACTCTTATAGGGTAATGATTCTTATAGCCGAAGAATTTAGTATGCCAACTAAATAGCTTGTTTAGTGTCTACCCTCAATCGTTCACAGGTATCTAGGGTTTGGAGTAAAAGGTTTTGTGGGTATATCTCTTGTAAACCCTCACGAGACAAAACTCGTCCACTAGGGACACCTAAGGGTTTAAAGGCATATTAGATATGCTAAATGTAGTAGCGATTCCTGCGAAAGTGAGTTAGGATTTGTTTTTATTTTCTAGAGTAGATTTGCTCGAGGACTAGCAAATAATAAGTTTGGGGTATTTGATAGACACATTTATGTGTCTAATTTGTTCTCAATTTGTTTATTGCTAAAGCTCGATTGTGTACTAATTGCGTCATTTTATGTAATTGTAGGTATTTTTAGAGAAATAAATATTTGGGAAAAATCGGCTCGAAAAAGTGTTAAAGGCACCTAGAAATTTACTAAAGGCACGCCCTTGGATTTGATAAAGGCACCCACCCTCTAAATTCAGATCTTGAGTTTGGCGGGAAAATATTCATTTCATTTGCATGGATTTTGTATCGAATCTGAGAAGAGATTTTTTGGGTTTAGTCTCTTGATCCTTGACTACTACAACATATTCTTGCCTTGTACACATTAGGAAAGGTTACAAAAAGAAAATCACACAAATCAGATAAAATCTCGAGAAAAATTCTCACGGGATTTTCTTCTCTAACATATCTGATTCTCATTTATATTCATCATGTAAGAAGATTGGTCAAGGATACAGCGTAATAATCTTGTGTACAAACAAAGAAACATAATCAGAATGAAATCAGCATCGTGATCAAGAAAAATATCAGATGAAGATATTCTTTTACTGCCAAGAATCGATTCTCATGATTGAGAAGATTTTCACGAGTTAATGAGGATTGGAGGTGGTTCTAGTATAAATAGAGAGTCAATAGAAGCATCCCGGTGGGCCCCCCCCCCCCCCCCGCTATGGAGAGCCAAAATCGAAAATCAGAAGTTTCCAGAAAAATCTGCTCGTGATGATCATGATGAAGAAGATGAAGAAAATGTTGCCAAAAGTTTGAATAAATTGTTGTCGTAGTTGTGTATCCACGTCGCCTATTCTTTTGAATTCAGCTCTTTTGTAACAGCTAGCAACAGTGATTCTGTAACGTTTATAAACGTTGCAAAATCACTGTTTTCACTGTGTTCATTTTTTTTATTATTTTTTAGCACTTTGAGCCATGTACATATCTTGTGAGGGTGTTTTGAGAATGATGAGCTAAACCCCATTTGCTGAGGTGACGGAGGAAGCCATTGTTTCAATAAAAGTGGTACATTTCTATTTTTAATTAATTTTTGCAATTTCTTTTATGATTATTTGCCTTGATTAAAAATTTGATTAAATGATTTTTATTAAGCAGTTGTGATTTCGTTAGATGGTATATGCTTTGCCTAGGGTTTAGATATTCCATGCTTTTGTTATACAATTGTTATTCTAGAAATCTACTTATTGCAATATTTTAGAATCAAATTAAACGAAAGAATTGCATGAATATTGAGTAGATTGAATCACCTTAATTGGTTAATAGTGAAATCCATAACCTCAGTAATTAGTGAATATCATTTTCATCTTTTGTGCATATTTGTAGTTTAAAAAATTAGTTTATTAAAATATAAATTCAGTCTTCACAAGTTCGAGAGAACGACACTCTATTTACCACAATCTACAATCACATCAACTTACATTTAATATTTTAAAAATCTATTTTTGACAAAGAATGAGAGTCAATACTTTTATTATATGAGCTATAATTGTCTAGAAATAATATATGAATCACATGAATATGAAAATTGGTGGAATCCTGAGTCCCGGTTTTCCTCAATCTTGTTATCATCTTTTAAATATTTGTTAGTTTAAAATTAAAATTAGGTCTAAAATCAAATCTTAATAAATCCGAGTGAAACGAATCTTTTACCACTTCTACAATTCATCAAGTAGGAGGTGAGTTACGAACTCGGTCACTCGAATGGCAACGACTCAACTTTCATGGGGTCAATTGAGTCTGGTCGACCCTATTATTTTTCCTCTTTTCTTAGTTTTCAAGCTAAGGCATCGGTAAACCAGGATTGGTCGACCCTCCCTCTTTAAGGTAGACCAGAAAAACACCATTTTTCTTGTGAGTTTTGATTTTTTGATTTTGAATCCTGATGTTTCGGCCTCCAAATCGTGTTGCGTGCACTTGGATACTTCTTTTGATGATGATTATACACTTCATTTCGTTTTAAAAGCTTTATTTACCTTGATTTGAGATGAATTAACCTACAAGCATAAAATCAAGTAGAATGAATGAATTATAGCTAAGTAAGCGTGGAATTGATACCAAAACAATATAATTTACGCATTTATCATATATACTGCACCTTGAAAGTATGTTTTCTTCTTCAAATTACGATGATATGACTGACTCCCATCTAAACAGTGTTCATGCGAGTTATCACATTAGATCCATCAAAATTGATAATGGATGTCTGCTTCCTTAAATGACCCACTATCTGTTATGGTGGAAATAGGTACATCAACACTTCATTTCGGGATAGAGAAGAAGATGAGGCCGAAGAACATCTTGATGAAGAAGACTTGTTTGATAGACCAATAATAATATGTGTTTTTTCCTGGTTCTGATAAAAAGGTTTGTGAATTGTGATTGATTTTTTTTTCCATTGGGATTTTCATGGTTTGCATGCACGTACATTTACACTATTTTTTACTTCTTTTTTCCCTATTTATTTGAAGGCTTGTCCTTATGGAGGCTATGTATAGCTCGGTGATGATATGAAGGGATTTACACCGAAAAGAGCTTCACTTGGCAAGGTACGTAGTGTATTCTTAGCATGTTGAGGATTATAATTTCCATTGACACTTGCTAGAGAATTAATTGACCTCTATTACCTTTTTGAATTTATGGCCATTGTGTTAGCATGTTGAGATTGACGTTATTGTGAACATACTTTTATATCACAAGCTCCTTTATTTTCATGGGTAAGCAAGGTGTACCAGTAACATACGTAATCAAGCAACCTGTACAACTTAACAAAATGTTAATTACTTTCAATCATCCAAATATCATGTTACTCTTAAAACTGATGCAAATCAACAGCTAGAACGGCACAAGACCCTCTTTTGTCTAACTGGACTATTCATCCTTTTACAAATTATGAGAATATACCACTGGGAACATGGTAGAAGAGCATCTAGAGTCTTCCGAGTTGCACCTTAGCAGAATCGCACAAGCAGTTATTTGATATGTCGGCAAGGTACACTGAAATTACATGACATGCTATTTTCAAGGTGCCTTGGACTCAAAATATTTGTACTTGCAAAAGTACTCAAAGTAAAATTTTCTTGCTTTCGGTTTGTAAACCTAAGTCAAGTAAAAATTCTACCGAAGACTTTTTTCTCATTAGGTTCGCGAACTCAAGCCAAAAGTCTAATATAGTTTTCTATTGTAGACTTTTTCTGACTTGAATTCGTGAACCTAAGCTAAAAAAATAAATCACTGTAAACTTTTTCTCATTAGAGTTTGTGAACCTAAGTTAAGAGAATTTCTGAAGCCTTTTCTTTTCTAGGTTCGTGAACCTAACCTTTTGAGTTCGCAAACCTAAAGAGTGAGAGTGATTCGACTGAAACTTTATTTTGGAAATTTGCACTTTTTTTATTTGTTTCAAGGCAAACTAATGTTTTTGGATGCCATCTTTGGTGTAATTTGAAGTGGAAACTTAATATTTTTAATTATTAAAAATAAATAAATTTTGAGAGACAAGTTTATATCTTAACATAATTCGTTGCAACTTGTTGCATAAACCTAACTAAAGTATGTTAGAAATTATCTATAGAAATAGTTATTTATGGTAGTTACTTGGCGTTCAATATTTCATAGTTCTAAACTTAGAAAAGACTCTTGATGCAATCTAAGATCTAACTAAGGAAATAAACTAATTTTTTATTTGAGGAAATAATTTATACCGAGCAGTATTGAGTTTGCTTGAATTATAATAAGAAACTCTTTGTTTTAGTCTCAACTCTCAAACAACCAAGTCTTGATCGTTCACTATAAATAACATACATCTTCATCCTTTACACGATGTGTATTTCATATAAAAGAGGTCGTCATCCAACCCAAGGTTCTTGAGATTAGAACAAGGATAAGAGTTTGAAAGACTTTACTGGGGATCGCAAAGCACACCTTGAACTATCACATATATATAGGAAATTAGTGAACACGTGAATCTGCACTTATAACCTGTCTCACGTGTGACAAATGTAAAAATAAAATAAGAATAAAAATAGTGCTGATTTTTCTATAGCTTTATTGATCTACTCGATCACTCTAATATTGATCAAAACCAGGATATGATAAAAGTTTGATCTAAGATCGCATATCGACATTAGTTAATCGAAATCAAGATCAGAAATATAACTTCATATCATCCGTTTTCCTATAGTCTTTGAAATTGGTTTATAAACAGCTTTCGTTTAACTCTCCAAAAACAATTATGTTTTAGTTTAGACAATGGGGAAAAAAAATTCTAATCCAATTTTTTTTTTTTACATGTCAACAATCCACAAATAAGATCCTATTACGGAGAACCAATAATTATTTATAGTAAGACTTGATTGTAAAAATAATCTTTTCCCTAAATAAGGAAATTAATTCCATTTAAAAAATGTAAAAATATAAGATTTAAATGAATCCCTAAAATAACTATTCTAAAAAAAATCCAAAAAATACTCCCTTAAAATAACTCTCTAAAAAAACTCTCATAAAATAATCCCTAAAGAAACTTCACATGAAAAAAGAATAAAACCATATTGCATATAGGACTGCAAAATGCAATAGGTGAAATTAGCAATCATTACCTTAATCAGGTATGATAACTGTAATTTTCACTACTATACCTGCAATTACAATTGATGAAATCTGAACTTATCACCTGTTTCATGCGTGACAAACGTAAAAAAAAAAGTAAAAACAAAAAATATCGTTGATTTTTCCATAGTTTTATTGATCCACATCACTCTAGCTATATCCTTGTATACAGAGAGAAAGGTAGAAGGATTAAGTTACTCTACGAAGGATTAAGATACTCTATTAAAGTGTTATCGTTACTTCACTAAACGCAAAAAGGTTTACCTTATACAATTCTTTGTTCGTTTCTTAAAACTTCTTTCTTACACTGTATTCACGATGGATGTTTATGAAGAATATTAGAAACAAAGCCTAACAATGGTGAGATTTACAGTTTTAAGCGATTGAGATGAAACGAAGAAGAAGGAGAGAATAATGTAACCGATCGGAAATAGTGCGAATTAGTGACCGTAAAATTTATTAAAAAAAAATCCAATAAATTTATTAGTAAGAATAAGAGGAAAGATAACATTTTAACCATGCCCAAAATACAAAAATAAAAAGCCAACTAAAACCCGACCAATGTTTACTGATAATGCTATATTATGGTCTTGTTATATATACCATCTTAGAGGTGGATTTTTTGAAAACTCAGACCTCTTACCTGTTTTCTCCATAAATTTTCCTCCAAGGTGTGGGACCAACCAGAAACCCTTCATGTAAAAGAGCAGGAACGAACGAACGAGTCATAAGAAATAAACCTTCTAATTTTCTCGAAATTGTTGTCTTTTGGATAATTTATTTTTTGTTGTCATCTTTTGGATATATCATTTCACCAAAAGAGTTTTGTTTATATATAGTTTCTAAGAGTTAAAAGACATCAGTTAATAATTAGTGTTATAGACTAAGTCAAAGTGAGGTTTACTTGACCGAGTTTATATGTCTACAGGTCTTGGTATAAATACTACTTATGTGTATTTGTATTAGATACC
Source organism: Papaver californicum (assembly GCA_023531435.1). Lineage (NCBI taxonomy): Eukaryota > Viridiplantae > Streptophyta > Magnoliopsida > Ranunculales > Papaveraceae > Papaver > Papaver californicum. Next base: position 2,542,982 of record JAJJMC010007139.1, on the reverse strand, counting down.
GAAAACACAATATCTGAAATAATATCTTCTTCATTTTCATTCTTCTCTATTTCTCAAAATTATCATGGTATCAGAGCTAACTAGGGTTTTTGATCCAGGGATCTTCACTTCTACCGTTAATGGTGTGAAAACCTCTTCAGCATCCTTTTCAATCCTCTCAAGTAGAGAAATCTTCTCCTTCTCCAGATCTCCAATCTTGGATTCCCTCTCAGTAATTTTCTCTTTCAATTCATTGAATTCATATTTAAGCTTCTGAAAATTCGATCTCTGTAATTTTAGATCTGAATCTCTGTAATTTTTCTTACTCTTTAATGGTGAAAAAGATGAACAACTCAATGAATTCCGCTGCACAAAAAGAGGTTTCTACCTCCAACAACAACAATCAACCATCACCTATAGATGATTTCTCTCCTCTCGGTTCTCCTTAAAGACCAAATCCATCATCAAATCAACCACCTCAACCACCACCACAGTTTCAATCTACCAACAATCCTTACATTCAACTACAAACATTTCACCATGTTCATATTCCAAATCCACCACCACCACAACAACAACAGCCAACGCCACCACCAACTTTTCGTTTTCCACTTCCATTTCAAAATACTTCTAACTTTTTGTTAGTCAAACTGGATTCTTCTAAATTTTTTGTATGGAAAGATCAATTGTCTTCAATCTTGATCAGTACAAACTTGTTTGGTTATGTTGATGGTAGTATTGATCATCAACCTCAGTTCTTGAATGTGAATGTTGTACCAGTTTTGAATATTTTGTTCTTAGAATGGAGAGCTACAAATCATTTTGTTGGATCTTGTATAAACGCAACAGTTCTTTCATCTCCAGTTGTTGAGTTACTAGGCAAATCTACTGCCAGAGAGAAGTGGAATCATATTTCTCGCATCTTTACTCAGCAATTCTTTGATAGGAAATCTCAATTGAGGAGTCAACTACACACAATAAGAAGAGGTTTGGAGCTGAATCCAGGCATTTCTAGTTCCCCTACTCAAATTGTTGAATCTACCAACAATGTTACTATGCCTAATCCTAATTCTTGTGAATGGAACTTTGGTCTTGCTGGTCCTGTTTGGATACCAGATTCTGGTGCAACAAGCCATATTACTAGTGATCATGCTATTCTGACAGATTCTCTGCATATTCATGGATCAACTGATCAACACTAGAAGCAACAACTTCAACAACAACATATCAACAACAACTTCAAGAACAACAATAACAATTTTTGGTCATATCAACATTCATATAGGTAATAACTTCTTAAAACTTTTTCCCATTTGCTCATTGTTACTTCCTTTCTGTGTGTTTAGCATATGGAGTAATAATTTTTCAATATCTAACAGGTCCTAAAAACATTTCCATAACCAGTTTCAAACATCAATTTCTCAATATTAAGTTCAATACCTTTACATATCTGTTCTTCCAAACACCAGTTTCTAAATATCAATTTGATTCTCTTAACCAATAGAGAACACCAATAACATTTTTGAGTATCTTAACCAGCAGAAAATACCAACAACATTTTTGAGTCTCTTAACCAACAGAGAACACCAACAACATTTTTGAGTCTCTTAACCAACAGAGAACACCAAAACAAATACCAACACCTACTATTTTTTCTGTTATTCTTGTTGCTTCTACTTCACCAATTACTTCTACC